>VDFB02219621.1:0-14913 GCA_007258455.2 Sequoia sempervirens
GATTGAGATAGATACATGGATATTTGGATCTTGTTGTTGATGGGAGGCTTCCACTTAACCATGAAATTTTGTACCATTTGTAGGTATGCAAAAATTTCTCTACTTACATTCATTCAACTTACTGTCTTCCTTACCAAAATCTACCCTTGTTAAGCCACAACCATAACTAGCTGATGCAGAGTCAAGGTGGAGGAGACTCAAACAAATCAAATTTCAGTAGAGGAAAAAGGAAGACCATTTTATGAAAATTTTTAGCACTTCAATAAGTGACTTTCTGTATAGAATAAACTACTATTAGATTAATTTAATCTACACTTTGATAAGGCAATATTTTTATAGCCTTGTTCATTTGCTTTCTTTTAGACAATAAATTTTTTATTATTTATTAAAGAAATGCATTTCTACACTTAATTTTAGCTCAAATATTATTCTCTTTCTCACATTTAGTTCAAATATTCTCCTCTTCTCAACAGGTACAACATGGTAAACCAAAACCTTTTCCAAGAACTAGTCTTCTCTTTTTGGATGAACAGGAATGCAAATGAAGAAGGAGAGATAGTATTTGGAGGTGTCAATAGTAAACACTTCAAGGGTAAACATACATTTGTTCCTATTACAAAACAAGGTTACTAGTAGGTAGATTATAGAATGAATTTGTTCCCATGCTCTGTTTTAAGAAAGGTTGCATTGGCATCAAATTATGTCTTTGTCACTAAACACTGAAAAATTGCTTTCAAATCAGACAATCATTCCACTTGAAAAACTCCTTGTTACTGCTCACAAAAGCTGCCAATAAAAGTGGTTCATTGGCTCATCCTAGAATCACTTAATGGACTTCTATCATTTGTATCATTTCAAAATATGATTCCACACCTAGGGCATAAAACATGAGCACAACTGGAATTGTAATCAATGAAAAATTAACAGTAATCACTTCTCTTCCAACAAACCATTTGTCATCTTTGTGTATGAACTTCATTTAACAGTCACCAACTGTCCTCCTCACTTTTACCTTGACTTGGAGTGTCCAATGCATCTTTGAAACTCTGCCTCTCAACCCCTTTCATTTGATGCTTCCTTCATTATGATCACTGCTTGACAGGATACTCACAGTCTCTTAAACCTATTGTTTATTTAAGGCTCCATGACTGTCCATTTACAATCAACTACCTTTGGACTTTGCAAGTTCTCTACCTCCTCCAATCACAGTGAAAATAATGGAAAAAATACCATTACTCATACACTACCACTAGGCACTTTGAAAGATAGCCCTACCTTTATGCCATCAAGAATTCATAACAATAAATTTTTCCCTTATATAATCAAGTCTTCATCTTGACAACTCATTGCTATTGATTTGTCCTTCTCATAGGAATGTCACCAAAACTCAACCCTCACTTTACTGCAAAATACATTAGTATGCCCTCTCTTTAGTATGCCGCCTCCATGAGCACAATAACATTCTTTAAAATCATGTTTTCTAGTGATTGACCATTAAGGTCACTATTTTCACCAAGATGCAATGATATTTCTACTTTCAAACTCAAGGAATCATGCTTGATTGATTATTCATGGATCCTTCCTTGATACAATCATTAACAAGACCAACTCAGGACCTAAATTGTAGTCAAGTCACCCTACATATTTTTGACTACCTTTCATCTGAGTCTTAACTTACCCCATGTCCTTGCACATAAAACCATCTCAACACATTGACACAGGGTTTTTGTAAGCTATCATTCTTAAAAGATACCATCTTGTATTCATGTGTACCCTGATATTAACACATACTCAAAATAGAAGTGAACCTACAACTCCTTACCCCAAGACCCTATCCTCAACTCACAATAACCTCATGTTTCCAAAAAGCACAAGTCTATCTTCTACAACCTACATAGTCTTACTTGGAAGGTCTGCTCATCTTGATTACCCTAACCTGGTTCAAGGAGACTATCCCTTCACCTTGATCTTTGCATAGCCACTGTCTTTTCCATTAGCCTACACTCATATCAACATTGAAATCCTCAAGGCACTGCCATCAAGCTTTGACAGTGAAATTCCTAGAAAGGCACTACCTCACAAAGAATGTTGTATCAGTCATAACACTTATGCCATGAGAAAAAAATCAAACATGCACCTCTTGCCTATCTTGTATGCTTAAGATATCATCTTATGGTATCCTCACACTGTCAATGGTTGTGACTACCTTTTCATTTCCACCATAAGTCTACATAAGGCATAATAACATTGTTGTTGTGTTTAGAACATTAAGCTTAACACTGTACCCCTTTAACTTTCTCTTATTTGTCTAATGTGCCATTCAAGCATCACCTATGATTGTGATTATGAACTCAAGGGTGAATGTTGCTCCTCTTGATGTCATCAAATGCTCTTAAAACTCTATTTCTGGAAGACTTTCATGATTGTCCTGATCATTAAACCCCACCTCCGTTGCATCACTTTCACCATGATATAGGAATTCATAACTGCTGATCCAACCTTTTGAAGAATGTCATGCATTTGTACTTGGATTGTTGCTCATACTTCTTTCCATCCATACTAGTTATCCCTTCAAACATTGTGCTTTGTTATTTAATGTTTCTTTAGTGAATAACACTATCTTGCCATTGCATCTCTTCAAAGTAACTGCTCCCTTTTGGCATCAAAACTTGCTACAGTTTCTTAGTCATGCTCCTTTGTTATGGACCAAGAAACAATGATCTCTAAGATCTCCACACCTATTTCCATCATCCATCTCTCATTTTGGGTGCACTTTCAACGTGGAACTGATCTACCACAATGTTTTCCTCATCTCTAAAACTGAAAACAATGAAAGCATGCATTCTTTATCCTTGAAACTGATGCAATAATCCTTCAAAACCTATTGCTAATTCAAAACCTAGGGTTTCAAAATTTAATGATTACAAGCTCGTAACCCAATGGTTGTATTCTCATGATTTAAAAGCTAGATAGTTTTCTCATCTCCTCCTGCATGATCTTGTGAGGAAAAAAGATCTAAAAAGAAGTGATAATATTCATCATGCTTTCCTTTATACCTTGCATCAACCCTAACTTGTGGCAATAAAAGGAGCCTCCAAACAAATGAAATCATCTTCAAAGTGCAATAAAAGTAGGAAAGGAAACATTTTTTGTCTTTCCAAGCACAAGATGAAACATGAACATTTCGCAAGAAGGAAAATCCATGAAAAAGAGGAGTGTGAGATATTGCAAACCTGAGGTTCTTCCATAAAGAATAGAAATTTCCTTCATAAACCTGGGCTTTGCTCTCTATTTCTTTGTCAAAAATCAAGGAAACTACGGATGGGAAAAGGAAACCGCGTAGTTTCCTTAGGTGTGATTAAAACAAAAGCTACACTATCAAATCAATTTAATCTACAAAAGCTACACATTACATAAGCATACAATAGCAATAAGGTGAATGAAAATTAAAGAATGAGTTTCAAATAGTCACCTCAAATGTTGGAATGGAGATGAGACCATGTAGATATCACAAATGCAAAATAATTGTTTGGAGCAAAGTCAAGAGGACCAATTTTGGAAAGTGTGGCTTGCTTAGGAAGCCCAAAATGTTGAAGGTTGCTTCATAATCACACGAAAAGCTTCAAAGAATAGAGTTCTAGCCAAAACAGGAATTGTGAACAACACCATGATTGTGATCATTGAAATAAAGTTATGAATATGATGATCTATGATGTAGATACTTTTAAAAAAAAAAAATTGCACAGTTTCATTGAACTTTTGACAAAAACCACGGATGAAATACAAAAAGCTGACGCAATTGTTGTACCTCCGACGAAAGATAGAAGTGCCTAAACGTCGACGTTTCAATGAAAGATACCGACGAAAGTTTTCGACGAATAGAAATCTTGTTACAATTTTGACGAACACTTGTGCCTTCGACAACCGATGAAATTAGGTCGATATTTCGATGTTTTTAGAGTCTATCGAAAGTTCGACGAAAAATTTCTAACAAAAATTGGTTCAATGTTTCATCGATATTCCAACAATCTTCTGTCGAAAATTGGACCCAAATATTGTGGTGAATGAGACAACATTATTGACCCAAAAGGTGGTGACTAACCTAAAATCTTTAGGGAAGGGGCATTACAAAAGAATGATTAAATATAGGTTGGTTAGAAGAGTTTCACATCACGGCTCTGGAATTATGGTTTTCCATAGTTCATGTTGCTTGTTGTACACGCATGCCCAGAGTTGGTAGACGCATGTGCTAAAATATTTGACAAGGAGGTAGGGGTTCTTGTTGGCAACAAGATAAAGGTTACAATTACCATAGTGGCCATATAGGATATGTTGTGTATCCCTATAAGCTGGGGTGTTGAGCGATTTGATGAGGAAGAGATGGAAGGATTCTGGGAAACAAAAACTAAGAAGGTGCAATTTTATGAGAATGAAACAAAGGAAAGGTCAGAGAGATCAATTTTATTTTCCTCTTGCGTGCAAAAATTTCATGCAAGATATATAGTTTATTTTCTCAACACTGGTCTAGATTTATGGTCTTGATGATGATGAAGAGGTCCATCCTTTTCAGATGGGCTTGGCTTTCATGCTTTAGAAAGAGAAAAGTTAGAAGTATTTTAATTTTTCTAATGCAATAGCCGAAGGGATGCTAGATTAGTTGAGGACCTATGATACTGAGTGTAAATTTGGGTATTCTTCTTTCTTGGTTCACTTGATATTGCATCAAAATTCTAAGTTTCTAGGGAGAGGTTTGTCATTATTTAGGTTTAATGAAAAGGTTTCTACCAACCGATTTCGGTATGGACTCATGTGCTATCAAGGACATGGGATTACTATTGGTTTATGGATTATTTTATGAGGCCAGTACTTCTAGACTTGTTCCCTCACCCTCTAGGATGCTTCTTTTGTAAGGTATTGCAATGGATGAAGACTTTGCAAACCCTACTAGATTATTTCCTAGGTGAAGATTTTCATTTTATTAGATTCCATGGTTTCGTCAAGGAGCCTTTTAGGCTCCCAAATTTGTAACGGATAGAGTTTTTGCTTTGGAGAATGGCATCAGGCAACTATTTCTGACAACTTCTATGGTGTCGAAAGGCACAAGATAAGCCTTTACTCGACTCCCCTTAACATTGCCAATAGTCAAGTAACACTGGTGAAGCAAAGGGTGAAGGGTGAGCTTACAAACAAACTAGCGCTCTTAGGCTTTGTTCTTATTTGTGACACATGGGACTAAAATCCAACAAAGCACCTCCCAACTTTGAACATGAGGGTCAATAATATTTTGAGTCAAGGAAGAATCTGACCCAAGAAAGGCCATAGGTATACGTTGACTTGGCCCACATACCATTCAAATTGCCACCATGGTTGGACTTCTATTTCTAGACTACGAAGTATCAAAAGAACCTCTTGATGGCTAAATCCCTCAGCATGTAAATGAAACGCTTGGAGTTGTTGAAGAGAAAGAAAGAAGATTTCTGGAGGTTTCGGTAAGAAATGAGATGCCCCAATTCCCTTTTCAAAGACCTTCAACCACATGATGAAAGGCTTGATGAGATTTACAATAAAGAGGCCAATACTAACAATAGTAACCCTGAGACTAGTCATGAGATTGAATAGGAGGAGCTTCCCTGCCATGCTTCCCCATGTTAGGAATCAGATAAAAGAAAAAGATCAAGGAAAAAGGACTCACAATTCATGTCCTCTGTTAGTGTCTGAAGCAAGGATAAAAGAGCTTGATGATCCCCAAGAAGGTTCATTGTGGTTACTAAATGCCAGGTTTCGGTAGGATCGACCACCAAAGGATCAGAATGTACTAGTTCCAATCATACAAAGAGGAGACAAGTCCAAGATTTAGGTGGACTAGGTGCATTAGTTAGAGGAGAAGAATAAGTGGAGTCTTCTCTGCAAGGTTTTTCGGCCGTTGTGGCCTAGGTAAGATTCACTCCCTCTCTTCTTTTTGCCTCTGCATCTCTAGTTACTCATCTACCCCCATTTGTGGAGAAGAGTCCTCCATCTATAGAAATCAATATTTTGGTCCTAAATGAACCCCCGACCACTTTCAACAATGAACCTTGTGACATAACCCCGCATGCTGAATGAACATCATCTACTTCAGCCACTATTGATTCTTTAATCACCCTGTCAAGGGCCCCCATTGAAAGAGATGAAACATCCATGTTTCCCATTACTCTAGGTCCATCCACTTCTAGGAAAATATCTCTCATTCCACCCCAACAGGTTTTCCCCTTGCTCAATCTCAATTTGGCATCCTACCATTTTCAATGATAATGCTCCCATTTTCCTCTCTGCAATCTAATACAGCTGAGGTTTCTCCTTCTATCACCCTATTTGGTCTCCCTCAAGGTGCTTCCATTGCCGCACAAATCATTAACACCTCATAGAGTATCCAAGGCCATTTCAATGCAACCAAGCGGGCCCAATAGGCCAGAAAGTAGAAACTGTAGATAAAATATCCCACACAACCGACTACTAAGAAGATTGAAGCTTGCTTCAACGAGGAGTGGAATTCTTTGTTGATCGCTACCATGAAGTTGCTCGTGCCCAACCCAAAGGAAAAATGCAAATGGAAGATTATGAAATCAAATCCATGGGTCTAGATTTGAATGAAACTCGCCTACACGATAAGGTGGTTCTAGCTAAGTCCACCCAAAAAGTGGTGTATACTAATTATGAGAGGTTGGAAAAGAGATTGAAGAATCATGAGGTAGAGTTGATAAATGTAAGAGATACGGTGAGTAGGCTACAGATGGAGATCAAGGCTAGAAATGTTGAGATGGCCCGCATAAGATAGAAACAAGATCAGTAAGGTGAAGCAACTAAGTTGTGCGAGGAGGCACAAAGTGAACAAATTTAACTATATGCTGAAATTGAAAAGTTAAGAGTTGAGTTTGCTATTGAGCTCCAAAAAAATGTAGAGTACCGACATACTCAAGAAAGCCTATAGAAAGAGCTAGATGACATCTGATCTCGAGCTTCTGATAATCTACAAAAGGCCTAGGTAGAAGAAGAAAGGTCAAGGAAAGAGAAACAAGAGATCAAGTCCACTCTGTAGGCCTACGACCAAGAGATCGGAAGGTTGAACCCCAAACTAAAAAATGCCTTTCGAGAGAAGAATCAGATGGAGGAGAATATGAGAGCAAGAGAGGCCCAATTCCACTAGGAGTTAACTACTACACAAGGGTTTGAGACCCTTTCAATATTGAAAAGGTTGATATCTACACACTAGGAAAATATCATCTTTGCAATTTTCATTCTTAGGCTAGTCCTATAGTTTTTAAAGGATGCTCGAGAATTAAACAAAAAATTTGGCCCAGTGGCTAACCAAATTCCTCGAATGTATGCTCCTAAAGTTACAAAATCACAAAATATGATTTCTAGATTGTGTATGGCCACAAACAAGGCCCTAAGAAGTGTAGGGATTTTAGATTAGATGGTTTCCTAAAGAAAAGCAAGCGAATTTTTCAACTGCCACAAATTCATGGAAAAGGGTAAGGAATGCAAGACGGCGTTGAATAAAAAGTTTGATGAAATCACAAAGGATTTTAATGTTCTACTTAGCTTCAGTTTGTCTCTCCTTTTCTCACCAAATGGAGAGGTGCTATCAGTTGAACAGGTCATAGAGGCAATTAGACATAAGGTCCAGACATCTATAGAACTCTCAAGTTTAGGCTTGATGCATATCGTTGATGAAATTGAGCATGAGATATTTCCCATTTCTTGTCTCTATTACCACCTTGGGGTTGTTTTAGCAAGATGGGGATTTGTTTCTTTTAAGGAAGTCTTTGAGATAGATCAAGCATACAAGATATTTTGTGCTCTCATCCAGCCCACTAATTTGGATTGGGAGGTACACAAGTTTTCCTTCCTCAAAATCAAATAATTTCCAGAGCTCTAGGTTCGTGCCTCTACAAGTGAAGGCCCCTTATGAGTCACTAGAATTGTAAAGCAATTTTTCCCTTAATCTTCTTTTGGTTTTTGAATTTTATACATATTTGGGTTTGAGATGAATCTACGCTTAAAGAAAAAATTTGTTCTGAAACTCATAAAATGCACCACGTGGTGGTTGCATGGATTTTGTTTATTGTCTTCCTTTTGGGAGAAAGTTGGGGCACGTTTCAGCTTGGTGGGAATTTTCTCAAGGGATATTTTCATAAATCTAAAATTCCCTTCCTATTCGACACATTATCTCTTCTCTTTGGGAAAGTTGCATTTTTAAGGAGTGATCTCTTTGGATGGATTTTTCAGAGCAAGCTGGGTATTTCTTGCTTTCGGGTTGGAACCTTTGATTCAGTGCCATTAATCTATGTGATTGGTTGATCAGATTTTACCATGTTTTTAAGATCTAGTTGTTTTCAGATTGCAATCTTTGCTAAATATCTAAAAGACATTAATGACGTAGTTTGGAATTAATGAGCTAGGATTGCCATGATCTAACCAAGATTGATGATCAGATCATGAGCTATCAGATGTAGGCATCTTGAAATATTTTCTTTTGGAATGTTGGCGATGTTTTTTCCTTTACAACTATAAATAGGAGGCAAAAACTCAAAGAAAATAATAATTTAAAAGGTCTTTTAGGTTTCCTTAGTTTTAGAGATATTTTTAGAAGTTTAAGGTTTACAGAACACTGCTATTCTTTGGCATGTTATATTTTTTTAACTCAAAATATTATCAGATTGGAATTTGACCTTTTTTTAATGTTCATTTGATATTTAAGTACGATCTGTTTAGAAGAAACCTTTGAAACTATGCATGTTATGGCCTTTGTCAATTTTCTTCTTTATGTTTTCGTTCATAATAAAAACATTGTGTTAAGTTCAATACGATAGTTTGAGTAGTTGATTTTCATGTTGTAGGCTTCTATGATATAATGATAACATTCAAAAATTGGATTATGTATATTGAACTTCTCCATTTTCTTTAAATGTTGTAAAAAGAGAAAGGGTTTTTGCAATTTTTGACTGTTTATGTTAACTTTTGGAGCTTTTATGCTTGATCAGGCCTTAATGAGTGCTTCCAAAGGGGAGATTTGAAAGACTACATTATGCTTGTACTTAGACTTTGTTGCTCATTTTCTTCCCAACAATGAATGGTTGTGGCATTCTATGTCTATTATATCATTGATAGGAAAATAATTAAGTTTTAAATGTTGTAAAAGCTTTGGTGCATTGCCGTTTTTATGTTTTATATTTACATTTCCTTCTACCTTTTTATCCCAACTCAAAGAAGAGCTGAATTTCTATAAAAATCCTCGAGGTATTTAGTGAGGCACAAATTGGTCCCCCACTCGTTGAATTTCACTGTAAGGCTATCGAAGAGGCACAAGCTTTGATGATCGACAATCCCCAAAAGGAAAACATAAGACAAATGGAAAAGTTAAAGGAAAATCAAAGGAAATTCCTTTTGGGTCAACATGGAAGAGTCATGAATGTCTCGATTGTTTGCATCTTCCCCAAAAGGAAAACACAAGACAAATGAAAAAAGATAAAAGATTTACGCATAATGAAGAATGAAGGTACAAATAGAAGAATGTAACAAAAAGAGAGAGAGAAATCAAACAGTCAATCATGGGGGATCAAATCACACACATGTAATCACACAAACAAAAAATTAAAAAAAAATAATGCAAAAGACTAGTAAGGCACATGTGAGTCAACTAAAGCAAGTTGTTTGCATCCCAATCATGTTCATTGTATACTGAAGGTGGAAAAATAGCCAAAGGGAAAATAGAAAGTTTCAAACTAGGGCCATCACTAGGTTCAAGAATCTTCTTAGGAGAATTTTCATTTAAGCTCATGGAAGAGGAAAAATGTATTCAATTCATTAGGCACCTCTTCATCAATTTTAGCAACCTCGTCATCATTGTCTAAGTTAATCATAACAAGAGGTCAAAGGATAATGTCCATGTAAGAGTTCAAATCTTGTTGTGGAGGTTTTATTTAATTGTCTTGTTTTGGGTTAGGGGTAGATTCATCATGCATTGCTTCATTCTAGTTTGAATTTTGGGTGCTGCTGTTTATTTCTTTGTGCCTTTTCGCAGGCAAGGGCACAACATCTATGCCTATTCTCTCTAGCACCTATGTTCCTTTTAGTTTTATTTTCAAGTTGCATTTGTGTAGGAGCAGGTTGATCAACCATAGGTTTCTTTCCTTCCTTGATGGGAGGAATGGAAGGAACCACAGGAGGTTGTTCCAACCATTGTCATTAAAAGATTGATCGAAGCTTAATCAGTGCTTCCCAAGGAGAGATTTGAAAGACTACATTATTGTGTATGCTTAGCCTTTGCATTTCTCATTCTCTACCAAAAAATGAAGGGTTGTAGCATTCTATGTCTAAATATATCATTCATAGGAAAGATTGGGTTTAAAATGTTGTAAAAGTGTTGGCTCATCGCCATTTTTATGTTTTATGTTTACATTTCCTTCTACCCTTTTCTCCAAAACTTAGAGTAGAGCTGAATTTCTATAAAAATCTTGGAGGTATTCAATAGAGAGCTGGGTTAATTCCCCTACTCACTGAATTGCTTTCCATAAGGCTATTGGAGAGGCACAAGCTTTGATGATCGACAATCCTAAAAAGGAAAACACAAGAAAAATGGAAAAAGTTAAAGAAGTAAAATCAAGGAAATTCCTTTTTAGGTCAACATGGAAGAGACATGAATTCCCCAATGCCTTGCGTTATCACCAAAAAGGAAACACAAGACAAATGAATGAGATATATAAAAAATGAAAAGTACAAGATTGACAACATAGACAAGAATGAAGGTACAAATAGAGGAATGTAACAAAGAGAGAGAGACATCAAATAGTCAATCATAGAGGGATCAAATCATGCACATGTAATCACACAAATGAATAATAAAAAGGAAATAATGAAAAGACTAGTAGACACCGTGGATCAGCCTAAAGCAGTCATTTGCATCCCAATCATGTTCATTGTATGCTAAAGGTGGAAAACTAGCTCAAGGGACAATGGAGAAATTGGCAAAATAGGATAACACAGGTTCAACAATCTTTCTTAAGAGGAATTGTTATTTAAGCTCCACGGAAGAGGAAACAATGTATTCAAATTCATTATGCACCTCTTCATCAGTTTTAGCAACCTTGTCATCATTGTCTAAGTTAATCACAATAGGAGGTCGAATGATAGTGTCTAAACAAGGCTTCAAATCTTCTTGTGGTTGTTGTATTGGATTGTTTTGTTTTAGGATGGGGGTAGAGTCATCATGCATTGCTTCAATCAAGTTTGGATTTTGATTTTCTTTATTTATTTCTTCATTTAACCTGTGAGCAAGAGAACGACGTCTACACCTACACTCTCTAGCACCTCTATTTCATTTAGTTTGGTTTTCAAGTTGTGTTAGTGTAGGATTGTGTTGATCAAACATGGATTTTTTTTCTTCCCTAAGGGGAGGAATGGAAGAAACCATAGGAGGTTGTTCAACAACTTTCTCTTTCACTTTGTAAACTTTTTTTACTCTAGGAGGTGTGACGAGATTGTTTTCATTGTCTCTTGGTCTTTTTAGGAGGTAGGTGAAGGTTCTATCTTAGGTTATTCTTGGTTGTTTGAAATTTATTTAGGCTCGATCATGGTTTTATCTAGGATGGTAGGTTTGGTGGTGGTTGGGGACATGTTTTAGAGGGATAGTTCTACTATCTTCTTTGACATGAACTTTTGATATGACAAGAAAGAGAAGTATTCTAATGGTTTTATAGGCTCCATAGGCTCGGGCAAAAAGAAATATAAGGAAAAGTTACCTTTGGAGGACAAAGAGTTAAAGCCACTATGGTGGATAGTGAATATTTCATTATCAAACGGGAAACTTTAAGAATTTATGTACGACTAAAGGGATTGCATTCATGGAGTGAAGCCATGGATAATTGAGCTTCACACAAAATTGGTTCGACTGTGGAATGATGGAAAATGAGATGTCTAATATTTTCTGTCCTATTTGCAATGGTAAGGTGATTGATACCATGGTAGGGAAAGCAAAACCATTATGCATCTTGATCCATGCTTTTGGTTTATCATATATGTCTTGATAGAGCTCATGCAAAAGTAAGAATTCCTCGATGATTATGTTCTCTCCACAGGTGGTATCTATTAATATCCCATTGGTGGGCTTATCATAGATACGGTCGGCTATGTAAAGAGGACCATCAAGTGCATGTTTAAGTATTTCTTTAGAGGAGAAAGCAATGTCAAGATGAGTTTTAGTTTGGCCGTTATGAGGAATGACATCTATCACTCCTACCAATGATTATGTTCTCTCCACAGGTGGTATCTATTAATATCCCATTGGTGGGCTTATCATAGATACGGTCGGCTATGTAAAGAGGACCATCGAGTGCATGTTTAAGTATTTCTTTAGAGGAGAAAGCAATGTCAAGATGAATTTTAGTTTGGCCCTTATGAGGAATGACATCTATCACTCCTACCTTGTCATCCATAGGATCATTATCTATAGAATCATGTTGAATAGAATCATTGTTATCATCATCTGTATCAACATTAGTTACATCAGTCTTTGGAGTTTCACTAGCTTTGACAAATGAAATATTGTGTTTTGGGATGGGGTTGGTAAAAATTTGCAATTTTTGGTTAAGAGGGGCAACAAACTTATTTCCTTGAACACTAACACCTCAAATGGAAAGATGACCAAAATCAATGAGGTCTTGCACAAGATGGTTAAGACACTTGAAATGTTCCATGTCATGTCCATTTTTTCAGTGATAATTATAGTAAGAATTTTGTCTATAGCTGGCAAGTAATGGTTTACAAGGATCTAGTGTTTTAACGAGAGGTAAGGTAATCATCTTTTGTTCTATGAGTTGGGACATTATGTTATGAAGGGTATCAAGAGTGAATTGTCTTTTTGGGTCCCCATAGCTAAAGGGTATCATGGCCTTAACCATAGCTACTTGGTTATTGAAATTCTGAGTTGTTTGTTGAGGGGGGTTGAATTGAAGGAAACCTTCATTCTATTTTTCTAAAAGGTTGGTAATTGTTTTTGGTTTGTGGGCTCGAACTGTAGTTCAGCCTAGAAGTGGATTTTGTATCTTGACTAACTAAATTTTGATAATCATGGAGGGTATTACACAAGTGCGTGAAGGATGGTAATTTCATCATAGTAAGCTTTTCTTGGATATTAATTTTCAAATTTTATATGAACATCTTTTGAAGATGAGGTTCGGGGACCTTGACATTGATTTGGGAATAAAGCAATTGATAGCATGAGATAAAATCAGTTAACTTTTCTTCTTCTTTTTTTTTGCATCTCATAAAATTATCCAAGGTCATCTTAGGGATCATATGAACTTGGAAATGGTTAAAAAATTCCTAATCAAGTTCATTGAATGAAAGAACTGAGTTATTCGGTAAGGAAGAAAACCACTCCAAGTCAATATCTTTCAAGGACCTAGGAAAATTTTTAGCTAAGAGTTTATCATCAAGGACAAAGTCACTCATGAGTAGTATAAGGGCATTAACATGGTTAGAAGGATCTCCCTTTCTCCATATTTCTCAAATCTAGGCACCTCTACACTTTGTGGAATCAGTGTTCGCAATATCTCCAAGGATAGTGGACTACTTTTGACATAATATGTAGGTGGGCCATTTTGATTTTGGTTGATGGTGGAAACTTGGTTTAGAAGGGATGAAGCTATTTTCAAAAGTTTATTTATGAGAGGGTCATTGCTTGTGTTATGATATGGGGGTGAAAAAGGTGAGGGGGTATATGTGTTTGAGGGACAAGTGAATGGAATGCTTATAGGTGGTACGGTGGTAGGAGATATGACATGTGATGCCATAAAGGAACTAGGGATGCTAGTGGAAATACCCAACGAAGGAATGTAATTACTAGTTGGTTGCATTGTTGTAACTTGAGGATTTGTATAGGTAGGTATTTATGCAATATTTCTAAGAGGAGGAATTTGAGTTCCTCCTTGGCTTGTGACATTTCTTGTAGGTGAAAGACAATTAGTGGTTGCGATAAGATGTTTCCCAAATATTTGAACTATTTTTTTCACAAGGTCAAGTCCATCTTCAGTTTCAAGCATGCAACTTGAATGTTGTCTATAGTGGGTATTGTGATAGTTGAAATATTGTCATTTTTCACTTGATGTTGTAATTTTTCTAAGTCTTCATGAATGTGAATGATGTTTTCTTGTAGGAAACTCGCAACCATGGCTTCAACATGAATCACACTACTTGAAGGTAAAGAATTATTCAGGGTATGGTCCATACCTAGTGTACTGATGTCAATACTAGGAGTGAAAGAGATAGATAACCCAAGATCCACAACGATTGTGCTATTGCAAGATGACATAAGTCTCAAACTTTGTCTCACTATAGTATTAGCAATAGGACACCAAATAATCATACAAGGGCTACTAAATGCAATGTAAATGAAAATGCAATATAGGCTAAGAATAATGAAATGGCTATCACATAAATTCTGGAAGTTGAAAAAAAAAGTTATAAACAACAAATAGAAACTAAAAAAAAAAACTTTAAATGCTAGAAAATTCAATGTAGAATGTGTAGAGGGATTGATTTTCCCAAGGTGGTGAATGAGTCCCAGTAGGATTTAAAAAAATAAAAAATTAGAAGTTTTCAATTGATATTTATGCTTTTTATGCTGTATAATGTAAATACTAAGTGCAATTACATATTTTGTTTGATTTTTAGTGAAATGAGATGCAAAAATAAAAGGTATATGATCTTTCACTAATGCAAGATTTGAAAATCATAGAATTCCAACTAACTAATGCAAACTCTAATACAATGTTAATGCAATCCAAATCTAGGATGATTATGCACTCCAAATTAGAAATTTAATGTTCTAAATGTAGCTTCACCAAAATGTGGTATATGAAAAATGGGTTGGAT
>VDFB02219622.1:0-14988 GCA_007258455.2 Sequoia sempervirens
TTTTTTAGCTACATCAAAATCTGGAAAGATCTATTGGCTGCGGTCATAAAATGAATGGAGATTTTGCATTGGAAAAAGATGTAATTTACATTAAGTCATGAATACCGAGATTAATAATACAAAGACAAAATTCCCAGAATGTTATACAGCCATGGTTTTCAGCCAAGAGTACAAGTTTATTTTTGAAGATACCAGGTATGAGAATATTCTGAAATTATGCAAATTCCTGCCCAAAATATCAAAATATTACTCACCATGGCAGCTGTTACAGCATTAATATTTCAATATTGCTCAGAAATGTTTTTATGGTGGAAAAATGTAAATGTCTTTTTACCCATGTAAATATTTTATTCTAAAAATGCAAAATACAGTGAATTGCAAATTCCCAAATGGGGTTATCATAAGCCACGGCCAGAGACAATGAAGAAGCATAGAATGGAGAAGTTTTGAGTTTTTTATCAAATTTTAAAAGCACCCAAAAAGTTGATAGTCCATGGCCTCTCATGTTGAAAATATATTAGGAAATGAATTTTGAAATAAAGTGAAAGGAGGGCCAGAATGACAAAATCACGAGCCTACCTAGGCTCTTCCACTTCCAGGCTTCAAGAAATTGGCAGAAGGCAACATTAAGTGCACAGGCCAAGCTCCTTAGCAGTGTATCATGGCAGCCAGAGCCAACAAAGTAGAGATTGACAAGGACAAAGAAATGACAAAGAATATATCAGATATTATTCACAGTCGTGTCATAAGGCTCCAAAAAATGCATTTCAAATGCTTGAGAATGTCTGAATCCATGAACATGAACTTCATCTTACCTTTACAGCTCAGAATTTCTCAAGAAATCATCAGAATCGGCAGGAGGAAGGTCAAATTTGAGTTCAAACCCTACTCCATGGCAGCGGTCGACAGCTTCTTCGTGAAGCTTCTCCAAACTCAGAAAAACATAATGATTTTTAGGGTTCATCATTTCTTTTTCTTCATGGGTCGATGGTTTTTTTTTTTTTACTATCTTTTGGCTTTGAAAAAATCATTTTATAAATCATTATGTCTTTCCCCTGATCATGACTTTTAAGTCAATGTGCCTAGCAAAAGTGGTTGGCCTTTCTCATAAACATTTAGAGCTGCAAAATATATGCTATAGTATTTATTTAAATAATGCATGGTGGTCGCCCATGATGATTTAGTGGAGGAAGCATATTTTTATAAAAAAATATAAGCTAAGTATGATATATGAGATAGAGAGTATGCCTTCAAGATTAGCTTTATTTTTTTAATTTATTTGCATAGTTCAATGTAAATGAATTAATTAAATGATACATTATAAATCATTTAATTAATTCATCATCTTAAAATGCAAATAAAGAATGTTATGTAAAGTTGAATCACAATTTTACTTCAGTTACACATTGGACTCAACTGAAGACTTTCACATGAAGATGGAGTTCCAATGTGCATGGGAAAATTGACAAGAACGAGCTAGTTTTGCATGCTTTAGCCCACCTTTTCAGGGATTTCCAGTTCAGTTTGAGTTGCAGATCAGTTACATGCTTTATGACTGTGACTTTGAGACTGAGTTCACTCATTTTTGCATGAGTTTGAACCTTATTTTTCGGGGGGTTTTGCTTCTCCTCAGATTTCACCTTGGAATTGTCATTTTCTCACTGAAATTGACTTTTAGTTGGATTGTTCATGCACTTTGAAGTGCATTCTCATTGTATATATTGAATTTTTTTATCTTTTTCAGTTGGTTCTTGTTATTCAGCCTTTGCATTCTACAAAGCGAATTGCCTTGTAACTCAGTTTTAAAAGTTTAATAGATTGCAACATTCTTTACAGGTTTACTTGTGTCTTTTTACAAAGATTCCTTCAAATTGTAGTGAAATCAAAGTCCGTGTTGTCATTTGGTTGTCTTAATGAATGATTTGATGAAGTTTTATTGTGTTTAAATATCAGAACCTTTAAAATCTTTGTCTCATTTATATTTGCATACATTCGAATAGTTAAAATCACAGGTCTAAGTTTGTGTAAATGAATAATATTCTTCTTTGCTATGAAAACCCTATTTTTCTTTAAAGGTGATTTATTCAAACCTTCCTTAGAATCAATTTTTGTGGTGAAACTGTCAAAATTGACTTGTGTGGATAGTTTTCTGAGGTTTATTGTGAATCAAAATTGCAGATCTTTATCAATTAGGTGCATCACCTTCAGTTTACAGTTTCTTGCATTTAGCAATAGTTCTTCTATCCTTTTTCCCAGTAAGTTACCAATTATTAATTTGAGAATCATATAGGAATATAGCCTAGAATCTGGAGGTTCAATCTCGTTATAGGTCACCCACAACCTGAGTTTGATCAAATGTTTCAATAAATTGCTGAATTTAACCATTCAAGCATTTGGGTGCAATCTGTTTGACAACAATTTTTGGCATGCCCGGTGGGACTCCGAAGATCACTTCAGAGAAAAAATTCAAAAGTTTCAAGCTGCTGTCCTGGTATATATAGCAGTGTATTTTACCTTTCAGAGGTATAAATTTACTTGGCGACTCCAAGCAAATCTACTGGTTTCAACAAGTTCAGTGCTGGTGTGTTTCAAATTCAACCTTAATATTCTAATTTCCAGCATTTATATGAGTAGAGATGACAAATTTTTATAGTCAACATGTATACCCACTTCCATTTCATGAAGATACTGTCAACCAATCACCCTATCAGCCATATCAGGCCAATCATGCTGCTGGTTTTATCCCAAACAACCATGTAACAACAACCTATCAACATGCTCAACATGCTTACCTCCCACCCTCCCCTGCTCAACCTTCATATCAATATTCATATGTCCAAAATCAGCTCCAAGAGGTTGATGACATGAAAAATAACATGAATAACATGAAGTATGTATTGTTAGACATTACAAAGCAGATAGAAGAGTACAAGAGGCAACAAGAGCTTGATTTACAGCAACAGGAGTTAGACTATCAGGCCTACCTTTATGAACATGAGTTGGAGACTCAAGAAATACAGTTTGAAGAAAGGCTCGAAAGGGAGTTAGGTACAAGAGAAGAGAAGATTCAAAGTTTTTGTTTGCTCAAAATCATGAAGTCCAAACAACTCCCTTCATTCCAGATCAACCCTTTCAAGATGAAATTCAGCCCTTTCAAGATGAGGTTTTTGCAGAGCAGCCCATTGATCAGGATAGCTCACTTATCATGGAGAAGATTAGAAATGTAAATCCATTGCATTTAGCTTTGGAGGTTTATCGTTTAGAGCAACTAAAGACTGAACAAGAAAGGGTTGTGAAGTCTAAACCAATCAAAATTCCAAGTTTTAGGAGTGCTCTTTCAATACAACACCCGATTTGTAACCAAGAGCAACCTGAAACACCTCATAACAAACTTAGTAATCCTATTACAATAGCTAAACGTTCTTGCAGTCCCTTTTGTGCCAGCAAATCAGAAAAATCACATGTCAAGCAAGAGGTTGTTGTTGTTTATAGTGTGTTTCCAGCTGAAAATGAACATAACGCCTATATAGAGGAGGTAGGTTCAAGCTTGACATTAAATCCTTTACACTTTGATTCGTTTGACAAGTTTTCCAATGCTTTTTATGAGATGAACTAAAGCAGAATGGAAAGGCTACAGGGTGAAAGTCTTTTGTCGCAAAGACAAGTTGTCAAGGTTTCATTAGACAAGGTGCCACCTGAGGAGGAGGATTCAATTTCTTTGTTTGACCAGCTACCTGGATTTATTGACAATGAGGAATATAGTATACAAGTGCTCAACTTATCAGCTGTTTTGGAGTAGCAAGAGCATGCTAAATTTTTTGGTGAGTTGCTAGTCCATGATATCAAGGATGATAATCTTATTTTGCATGAGGATATTACTGACTATCACCCTAAACATAAAAATAAATTAGATCAAGCATCAAATTTGTTTCCAGAACTTCCTTTGTATTACATTGAAGGGGCTAGCACGAATGAGTTGAAAGCAGCTTGCCTTGAAGATCAGTCAAGTGAATTAATTGAAAAAAATCAGTCTCTTCAAGACATATCAAGGTTTGACTATCAAGATTCCACCTGTTCAGCTTGTAGAGAGCTTGCCACTTTGCTGAACTCTTGCAGAGATCAAAAGCCCAAGCTAGTGAATAATGAAGACAATTAGGTGTTGGAAGGTATAGGGGTTGATTCACAAAAAGGGGTTGTTCAAGTAGAGCAAGAAAGGTGGCAAGACATAGATATTGAAGCACCTTTCAAGACAAAGGTTTGTGTTTAGTGTAATCAAGTGATTGAAGAGGTTGTAGTTGATAAGGGAGAAGTCGGCAAAAGGAGTTATCAGTTTAACCTCTCTAGAGGATGCCCAATTAGGTATCTTTCTAGGATTAATATTCAAAGCATGCTTGATGCCGTTTCAATAAAAGGACAACAGGTTCAACCTATCTTTTCACTCCAAACCAACAATACTGATGGTTATTTTCAAGGAATGAGTGATTTTGTGTATGTTCTTTATGAAGCTTTGCACCAATTTATTAAGCATCTTAAGGTGCTTCATCTATTTTCAGCTATCCATAAGCATGAAGATCAGTATTTGTTGTCAAGGAAGGGCAACTATTTCTCACAACCAGTGAATGGTCATGTCTGAGCACTAACACTGTTGGTTAGTGTAGGGTAGGGTAGAGTTTTATTTTTTCTTTCAATAAGTTCCTGCTGGCACGTTTCATTTCAGTTTTGTCATGTTTTCAATAAAGTCGTTCGCACTAATTTCAGTTGTCTTCAACGAGTGCGGTAGTTTCTTTCATTTTAGTGTTTGGAAATTTGAGTTACAAAGGTTTTTAGAAGTCTAAAGAGAAGAGCGGACTCATGCCCAATGGATATCTGAGGGCAAGCTACGGTCTAGTGTGTTTAGCAAACAAACCTCCACGAGGAGAGTTGGCCAATTTGTTACCTATTTTTCACTACGAGCTCAAATAGGTAGAGCTGAATCAAATTCATCATTGATAGGTACAGAGTTTTTCATGTTTTGCTGATTAAAGTATTCATTGATCATCATAGAGATCAATTTACATATGAATCATAGTTTTATTGTGCAAGTATTTAAAATAGAAAATTGAAAATTTGCATAGTAATGCCTTTTATTCATTTTGTAAAAACACTGAATCTCGCACAAGCCGCGAGAGTAACTGAATTTGATTCTGACAATCAAATGATGAATACACAATTCAAGACAAACTACACTACTGAACATAACATAAGCGTAAAGAAGAGGAGCAATTCATCATTGCCTATATTGATGAATCACTTTCATTGGTGTCTTCAGTCATCGCATCTCCAAGCTGCTACTACCTCGTTTCCTCGTTCCGTGAACCTACAAAATTGTAAAGGAATGGCATTAGAGGTGTACTCTAAGCAATGATGAATTACATTCTGCCTTACGCCTACACTACCAACAGGAATGTAATTTGAGATAAATCAAGCATTCACCAGATGAAAGGCTGACAATCAAGGAAAAATTAACTCAATGGAAGCTTTCAACTTATTTTATTTTGCTAACTTGTTTGTTTCAATGTGCAGGAACAGGTTCATCATGTTCGAGAATATTTTTATCAGATATGTGGAGCAAAACGGGCTCCCACAAGGGTTGAGCTCGGCATATCAAGGAGTATACACTCTCAAGTTCCATACTCAAGTTCATGAATATTGATAACAGTCATTAAAAGCATCAATGCTGCTGAAACTAAATGATATAATCATGCAAGCAGCCTTATTTCAAAGAGATTTCAAAAAAATAGTATGAAGAATTCATCAAATTCATATTATGTCCAGCTCTACTTTACGTTTTCACATTACATCTAAATGAAGTATAGAGCCTTTTTGCATTGAAGAGAAACAGAATATTCGAGTATTGGAATGTTTTTATAACTTCAGAAGCATATCACTGTACAAGATAGTCCAAAGGTTCGCCAAAGTATTTACATAATCATGGAGATTTGCAATAATCCAATTCTCTACAAGTTCTTCAACATAAAGCAGCAATTATGGCTTAGACAACATTTAAGAGGTATGGAGAATATAGACAGGTATCTACAGGAATATTTGTTTCAAGTACTAGATGAGAATATCAGAAGGATAGTCATGATATGCACTCATTTAATGAACGTTGAAGAAGCTTGCATAGTTTTCAGTATAAAAAAAGAGAGATATTCCTTTTTCATTATTCTCAAGGAGTTTCAAGAAAGTGGGAGAAGCTAAAAGTTTTTAGAACATGAGCAACAACTATCATAAAATGAACAACAACATTATCATAAGAAATGTTAGCTACATCAAAATATGGAAAGAACAATTGATTATTATTAAGTCAAGGCTGTGAGGTACAATTACTAAAGTGAAATGCAAGAGCTGATGAACTTTCATGGAGAATGAGCAGCAACTTTTAAAGACTGCCTTAGATGATATGTGAGGAGGTGGTGATCTTAAAAGAAAAGGATACACAAGAGCTTTCCCTGTTTCAACATTGCATTATGTAAACCAAAACCATCAAAAGTTCAAATCAGTCACTACAAATATGCAAATATATGAGGTTGCAACCATGTCAATATTCCAAGTATGAATGTATGATGGTGAGTAGTGCATGATATCAAGTCAGCATCAAGAATAGTTTCAGTAATTGCAGATGCGTTCTTCATGGTTATCACAAATGTTCCATACATTTGTAAGGAGCTCAGAATATCAGAAAAGTACAAGGAGCAGTACTTTATTGTCACCCATGTGAGCATTGAAATAAGAGGATATAAAGAGAAAAATACTTCACAAATACCCAGTTGAATGTTGTGAGGCCGCGGCCTTAATGTGTAGGGTTTTTTAGCTACATCAAAATCTGGAAAGGTCTATTGGCTGCGGTCATAAAATGAATGGACTTTTTTCATTGGAACAAGAAGATGTAATTTGCATTAAGTCATGAATACCCAGATTAATAATACAAAGACAAAATTCCCAGAATGTTATGCAGCCACAGTTTTCAACCAAGAGTATAAGTTTTTTTTTTTTAAGATACCAGGTATGAAGATACTCAGAAATTATGCAAATTCTTACCCAGAATATCAAAATATTACTCACCATGGCGGCTGTTACAACATTAATATTTCAATATTGCTCATAAATGTTTTTATGGTGGAAAAATGTGAATGTCTTTTTACCCATGTAAAGATTTTATTCTAAAAATGCAAAATACAGTGAATTGCAAATACCCAGATGAGGTTATCATTAGCCACGGCTAGAGACAATGAAGAAACACAAAATGGAGAAGTTTTGAGTTTTTTGTCGAATTTTAAAAGCACCCAGAAATTTGATATTCCACGGCCTCTCATGTTGAAAATATATTAGGAAATGAATTTTGAAATAAAGTGAAAGGAGGGCCAGAATGAAAAAATCATGAGCCTACCTAGGCTCTTCCACTTCCAGGCTTTGGGAAATTGACAGAAGGCAACATTAAGTGTGCAGGCCAAGCTCCTTAGCAGTGTATCATGGCAGCCAGAGCCAGCAAAGTGCAAAGATCGACAGGGACAAAGAAATGACAAAGAATATATCAGATATTATTCACAGCCGCACCTTAAGGCTCCAAAAAATGCATTTCAAATGCTTGAGAATTTCTAGATCTATGAACATGAACTTCATCTTACCTTTACAGCTCAGACTCTCTCAAGAAATCATCAGAATCGGCAGGAGGAAGGTCAAGTTCAAGTTCAAACCCTACTCCATGGCGGCGATCGACAGCTTCTTCGTGAAGCTTCTCCAAAGTCAGAAAACATAATGATTTTTAGGGTTCATTATTTATTTTTCTTCATGGGTTGATGGTTGTCTTTTGACTATTTTTTGGCTTTGGAAAAAATCATTATGTCTTCTCTCGTGGTGATGACTTTAAAGTCAATGTGCCTAGCAAGAGTGGTCGGCCTTTCTCATAAACATTTAGAGCTAGAAAATATATGCTATAGTGTTTATTTAAATAATGCATGGGGGGGTCACCAATGATGATTTAGTGGAGGAGGCATGTTTTTATAAAAAATATAAGCTAAGTATGATATATGAGATAGAGAGTATACCTTCAAGAGTAGCTTTAAAATATATATATATATATATATATATATATATATATATATATATATATATATATATATATATATATATATATATTTGCATAGTTCAATGTAAATGAATTAATTAAATGATACATTATAAATCATTTAATTAATTCATCATCTTAAAATAAAAATAAAGAATGTTATGTAAAACTGAATCACAATTTTACTTCAGTTACACATCAAACTCAATTGAAGACTTTCACATGAAGATGGAGTTCCAATGTGCATGGGCGAATTGATAAGAACAAGACAATTTTGCATGCTTTAGCCCACCTTTTCAGGGATTTCTAGTTCAGTTTGAGTTGTAGATCAGTTACATGTGTTATGATTGCGAGTTCAAGACTGAGTTCACTCATTTTTGCATGTGTTTGAACCTTATTTTCAGGGATTTTTGCTTCTGCTCGAATTTCACTTTGGAATTGTCATTTTCTCACTGAAATTGACTTTCAGTTACTTATTCATGCACTTTGAAGTGCATTCTCATTGTATATATTGAAAATGTTTATCTTTTTCAAGTTTGGTTCTTGTTATTTAGCCTTTGCATTCTGTAAAGTGAATTGTCTTGTAACTTAGTTTTTGAAGCGTAATAGATATTGCAACAATTTTTATAGGTTTACTTGTGTCTTTTTGCAAAGATTCCTTCAACTTGCAGTGAAATCAAAGTCTTCCTTGTCATTTGGTTGTCTTTATGAATGACTTGATGAAATTTTATTGTGTCTAAATATCAAAACCTTTAAAATCTTTGTCTCATTTATATTTGCATGCATTCAAATAGTTAAAATCACAGGTCTAAGTTTGTGTAAATGAATAATTTTCTTCTTTGCTGTGAAAACCCTGTTTTCCTTCAAAGGTGATTTATTCAAGCCTTCCTTAGAATCAATTTTTGTGGTGAAACTGTCAAAATTGACTTGTGTGGATAGTTTTCTAACGTTTATTATGAATCAAATTACAGATCTTTATCAATTAGGTGCATCACCTTCAATTTACCATTTTCTTGCATTTAGCAATAGTTCTTCTATCGTTTTTCCCAATAAGTTACCGATTATTAATTTGAGAATCATATAGGAAGCCGGCCTAGAATCTGAAGGTTCAATCTCGTTATAGGTCACCCACAACCTGAGTTTGATCCAATGTTTCAACAGATTGTTGAATTTAACTATTCAAGCGTTCGGGTGCAATCTAATTTGACAACAATTATGTCTAAATTAGTTTTAGGTGTAATTATTTAATGAACTTAAAAAAAATTATTCAAAAAGTAAATTATTTAATTAATTAACTTAAATAAATTTTGGGATGTATTTCTAATTCATAGTAACACAGTGTAATTGATTAAATAAATTATATCATATGCAATTTAATTTAATAAACTCAAATGGTACCGTAGACATAAATATTATAGACATGTCTTGATAATCACTAACTCTAGAATTAGCTTATTGAAAATTCTAATCAAAATATGGTCTCATTCCATGTTTGTTCCTTTTTGACATACAACATTTAATTATGCAATCTATATTTCATAATTCCTACTAACAAACATATTTATTGAAACCTACTAAGAGAAGTTTAATAAAGAATAAACATACTAGAACATATTAAAATGTGCGAGCATAGTCAATATATATGTTTATATTTAATTGATATTTAATGTATAGTTAATTGATTTACTATCATTCTATAAATATTTTATAAGTGATTGCATGTCCCCTTAAGCCATCATCTTAGCTCCCCTTAAGCCATCCTCTTACCTCCCCTCAAGTCATCTACTAATTATAGTTAATTCTCTCACATGAATTAGAGTTAGGGCTCATATATCTCCCCTTAAGTAATCTCCCCTTAATTCTCTCACATGAATTAGAGTTGGGGCTCATATATCTCTTTTATAAGTGATTGCATGTCTCCTTAAGCTATCCTCTTACCTCCCCTTAAGTAATCTCCTAATTATTGTTAATTCTCTCACATGAATTAGAGTTAGGGCTCATATATCTCCCCTTAAGCCATCCTCTTATGTCATTGAGATATTATTTCATTCTTATTTCACCTTCTATATTATGCCTTTTATATATTATTTTGTGTCTTCAAAACATTTTGCGCCTTTAATCTTATTTGGTGTCTTCAATATATATTCTTTCATTGTTATTTCACCTTCTATATTACATCTTATCATACCTAGATCATTGATGCATAATTGTTGTATGCTTTATGTTGTTAAAATTTGATCATAATCCAATCTTAAAGATCTTTGTTCAAGGATAGATGATAATGTGTACTTGAGAGTGAATGACAATGAGAACAAGTGTTAGATCATTCATAGTATATATATATATATAAAAAAAAAAAATTTATGAGTCATTTTATGTAAGATCGAATATTAAATATCTATTTTGGATATTTAATGATAGTGGTTGAATATAATTAATATCCTAATAATAGAGTTGTCATAGCATTGGTAGATAGTCCCCATTATAATAGTTATAACATGTGGATTAATATGGTTTTCCTTTCAACATAGTACATTGTGTATTATATGTCTTCCTAAGCCCTTATTCATAAAATTCTTCAATATTATAAGTAATTGGTTTGATATTTTTTTTTTCTTTAGTCTCTATCCTATAGAATGATTCAAAATTCCTTCCCAAGGATTCTTCTTAGAACTAGAAATCTTAAATAAATTAGTTTCTAGTATTGTCACTACTATGAGGTAGTAAACACTTCTCATTCTAATAGGATTTGATAGGTTGTTTGTTACCCTCTAATGGGAGGAGCAATCACCATAGAAATTGATCAACTTCCCTCTAAATTTTTTATCCAAATATTGGAAAATTTATATAGCACATATAGCTCCAATGTGAATTGACCAATATAGAAAACAAAGAATGAACTATCAAATTTAATTTTCTAGAATTCAACTTAATTTTGCATATCTTCATTTGTGTGTCTTTTAATGTAACATATGTCAGAATTAATGTTTACCATGTGCCACTCAGTAGACATAACAACTACTCTTTATTAACAGGTTCATAGATCATTTGTGTTGTGAATTAGGGTTTTAAATAATTGACTTCAAAATAATTGAGTTAGCATTGTTGTAATATATAGCTTTAAAACAAGATAAATAATAATAATATGCTTTCATCTTGGGAGTTTCAAATTCCAATATTTCTTAGATCCATTTATTTAGATAACAATAAAAACTAGTAGATAAATTGAGCCTATTATTGTCTTTATTTACACTTCTTCTCATGCATAATATTTATGTTAGCATCTAGGGATCAAATTTGACAAAGTTGGGATTTATTAATTGTAGAAAACTTAAAGGATCATATTTAGAGTTTGACAAACATGTTAACTCATAAAATCTAGAAATGTAATAAACAGTCTACTTAGTTCTAACTTAGGCATGTAAATTAAATGTACTCATACCCAATATATGTATCATGTCCATAAAATATTGAAATGCATACATATTGAAATGTAACTACTAGGTTTTTTTTTGTGCTTAGATAGATTTTTGGGAAGGATGATCTATTGATGGTGACGAGATCCAGTCTATAGGATTTGACATGTGTAGGGGTTAGCAGGCCCTAGCCATGCCTGGTTGTTGTCAACTTTGGACTATGCGGGGTGGGTGTTAGGGGCTTTTGTCTAAGGTTTTTAGGTGGGTGTGGCATGGGGTTAGGTGATAATCAAGATCGGTGTTGGGATTTTTTGTGGGATGTAGTTGGTTCAAGTGTTGGGTGTTTTGGGTTTTTTTAGCTTTTTCTTTTCTTCGTTTTTGGGTATGGGCTTAGGTGGGGGCTTGAATCTCCACCAAAATTTTTCATTTTTAGATGTTTTATCTAGGGGTGATCCCTCACCTTCCATGAATGCAAGTGCTATTAGGTTTTTGAGAAATTTTTTGAATTGAGAGGACCTAACTCTGAATGGTGGTCCCCATATCTAAAAATTAAACAGATGGCTTGAACAAAGAGTTGATAGTCCTATCTTGGTGATCTAACTAGACTCTTTCACGAAGGATGTAAACTATCTAATTAACCATGCTTTGATCTAAAAATTTACAGGGATCCGTTTTTCTCTTCCTTTCTTGGAATCTTGAGCTCATTAAAACTAGAACCCCAAGGGTGAGATTGAGATTATGGTAGCAACCAATAACTATTTCATAGTCATTTTTAATTGTTTGGCTGATCATAATAAGGCTTTTTAAGGAGAGCCTTATTTCTATAACCAAGTTGGTTTGTTTTTAAAACCTTGGCATTCTGGCTTTAACCTTGCGGAGGAACTTCCAACTCATGTCCCTATCTAGTTAAGGATCCCATGGTTCCCTTTGGAGTTTCAAAGAAATGATATATTGCATATGATTGCTCTGTTGCTAGGCAATCCAATGGGTCTATCACAACAAACGTTGGATAAAAAGGTAATTTCTTATGATCACATATGTATTGAAATTAATTTAAATAATCCATTGCCAAATTCTCTTGAAATCCATTTGGATTCTTCTTCATGGATCCAACAACTCGACTACGAAGCCCTCCCTTTTTGATGTAGGGTGTGCCACGAATATGATTATTTGCAGAGAAAGTGCCCTATAATTAACCCTACAAGAGCTCGTTCTAAGGTGGATAAATAGAAGGATTTTATTTTGCAAGAGGAAGATGAGAAGGAGGGATTTCTGATCTTGTCTAATACTATCTCACAAATTTCCTTTATAAGCAAGACATCATATATGTACAATCTAATTCAATCTGGAAATCTTGCATTCATAATCATAGCATGCTATTTCTGTCAGTTCTCTCTTGTGGAAGTTATTGTTGTCTTGCAGGTGATCTTAGGGTGTTGAGGAGTTCACCATAAATCCCTACACAAATTATTAATGGTTTAGTTGCCATAGGTTTCATAAAAGTAGACATTTAGTTAAAAATACTAATTTTAATGTCTCATTTTAGCCAAAAAGTGGGACACACTATTGTGGGATCACCCATTTGATTTTTATGATTAAATTTATTTATGAAATATGTCATACAATGAGTGAATTTGGTCAAGTATGAGATAAAGAATGTTGTGGTATCTAACTTAAGTTCAATCAATTACTAATTTTCTTTATGCCTTTTGATGAGGATAATCCCTAATTCAAACTAGGATCTTCAAGAGTTTTCAAAGTAGTTCGAGAGGATTGATAGCCAATCATACACTAGTGCGAGTCAAGATAACAATAATTGAACTAAAATTAAACCTTAAGTAAACTTATAGGTGGTAAGTTGTATACATTTAATATGTTATTGAATGGTATTCTTTGATAATAAGAAAATTGTTTGAAGATAAATTAGGTAGACTTAGAAGAGGTTGAATCCAACTTTAATGATTACATTCTCCTTGAAGATGAATTTGAATTGCTATAAGAAATTGACTAGGGAGTCAATTATATGAATTATTATCAATTAAATTATGAAATTGATAACATTGAAATTAGTGAACAATGTGATTATTTACAATGCCCTAACTATGCACATATTTTGGAACTATTAATGTTGTGACTAATGTGCAAGAAATTAGATTAATGTTATGACTTATTTAACAAAAAGTTAAAATAAAAAATTTAGTTGCATGTGTTGTGTCCAAGTTAAATATGGGCATGATACTTTGTACTTTAAACCAAAAACCTCCACACTCAGAAATTTTTGGATTAAGACAACTTCTAACATATGACAAGTGCATGGAGGATGAATGAAAACAACAATTAGAAAAAAATTGGCAAATGAAGACACATATAAAGATTTTTTAGATTAATTGTGTGTGATGGGAGAAATGAATCCTAAATGCACAAAGGAGCTAGGATTGTCATGTTCCTGTTTTCGAATGTCTTAATGGGAGTGGAACCAACACCTATATTTATTTCCTGTAAGCAATAAAAGGGGCAAATAAGGGTAATAATTAAAATAATATTATTTTAAATTAAGTCCCCATTTAATAAAGTGTAACTTTATAAGGACAACTTAAATAATATTATTCTTATCCCAAATAATTAAAAGGGGATAAAGTTAAAATGGTCCCATAAAGTAGTTTTAAAAACAGGACTAAATTGATGTTATAAAGTAACTAGGCATGGGGTACAAAATTATATTATTTTCGAAGACTTTTAAGTCTATTTATTTTGAAGGGAAAAAGGGAGAAACATAAAATGATGATTTATTTTCCCAAAAGCTGAAAATAAAGAGAATGGGGTCCAAATTATAAAATTTAAAATGGATGGAAGAGTGAAGGAGTAAATTTATATAAAGGGGCTCATTTCTCATGGGAAGGCATCAATTTGTTATTTCATCTATTCATATCTTTGATTGAGCTTTTAAAAATCAAACCCTTGCAAGGATGGAAACCTTTGTTTGGAAACAAATTGTGAGGACGAAAACCTGGGGTAGGTTTTGGTAAAAAAAACCCTCAAAATCTTAGAGGTAATTTCATCTGACATTTTAATGGAATTCTAAAGTATTTTTGTAACTGAGCAATAGGATTTTCTGTCATAAATCAACAATAGCAGTAAATTAGGCTTTGTTATAAAATCAACAATCAATACTTGGATTAAGAAATTATAGCCACTTCTTGGGTAGCTACAATCATTATGTTCAACATCTAATGCAGGGTTTGTCATGAAACAAGGCACACAATTTTACATCAAATATGAGTGTTGAATATTTATGTTGCCTAGCCATTCCAAATAGAACCACAACAATATCTAGGATTTGGCGTTGAACTTTCTGGACTGTTGGGCATATACATAGCCAACAAGTGAAGAGGTTGGAAAGGGATTTAAAGTAGATCACAACTCTACAAAAAAAATCATAAAACATCAAATCCTAGTAGCAATTGC
>VDFB02219623.1:0-29516 GCA_007258455.2 Sequoia sempervirens
AAAATCTTCATAACTTGATCAAATCTTCACGTGGATCTCCAAAACTTGACATGGATAAACTAGATATACTCAACAAGAAACCCTTTAGTCCACAACCTCTGAACATCAACGTACTAATCACACTGACAAACTGAACTTCACTTCACCACTAACAACCTATAGCACTTCTTATAACAATTTTCTCAATATCGTCGACATATACAACTTCTACTAAAACAATGCTAATAGTGTTGACATCAATGACAACCACATATCAAAAACACACCACAACATCCAACAATATCCCCCTTTGGCATTGATAGCAACACATGATGTGAAAAATACCATCAACACAACTACACTTACTCCTCCTTAGGTTCTGGCTCTTCTTTCCTCAACTCTTCTCCCAAAAAGATTTTTCACATAACTCTTCTCCCCCTTTGACATCAATGGCAAAGATGTCTTCTATGCAAGCTCTGAACCACATATCTGAACACCTAAACATCTAAACATCTGACTAGTCCCCCTAAGTAGCATGCACCACAACATCAATCCAAATCAAAATATGATCATGAAATGTATGGATTGATGCAAATCAATAAATCCTTAATTCTGATTAGGATGGGTAATCACCCCTAACTTCCCTCTGAGATACTCAAAAGTAACCTTAGGAAATGGTTTGGGAAATATGTCTACAATCTGCTCCTTAGTAGGCACATACTCCAAACTGACTTCCTTTTCACTTACTTTCACTCTCAAGAAGTGAAAATTGATAGATATATGCTTGGTCTTGGAATGTAGCACCAGATTCTTAGAAATGTTAATAGCACTTGAGTTATCACAGAATATTTAACAATAGGCTCATCATACACAACTCTGACATCCTTCAACACCTGCTTCATCCACAGCACTTGAGTATAATTATTAGAAGCAACAATTTATTCGGCCTCTACAGTAGACAAGGAAATGCCATTCTTCTTTTTGCTTAACCATGAAATTAGTTTCTTTCCCAAGAAATATGCTCCACCACTAGTACTTTTCATGTCATTCACATCTCCTACCCAATCAGGATCTATAAAGACACTCAAAGTAAGATCATCATCTTTAGGATACCATAGACCAAAATCAACTGTCCCCTTCAAAGTCGAAAATCCTCTTCACAGCAGTCACATGAGATTCTTTAGGATTAGCTTGAAATCTAGCAGCAATAAATACAACATTCATGATATTAGGCCTATTTTGAGTCAAATAAATCAATCCACCAATCATTGATATGTATCTAGTCTGATTTTCCTTTGGAAAATCATCATCAGTTGTCAACTTGCATCCGATCACCATGGGTGTACCAAGCGGCTTTACTGAATCTACCATACCAAATTTCTTCAGCAATTCTTTCACATACATGGACTGAGATATAAAGACCCCTTTATCTAACTGAGTAATTTGCAATCCCAAGAATAATTTTATCTCTCCAATCATTAACATCTCAAACTCTTTTGCATCAATTACTAAGCTTCATGTACAAGCTATCATCTCCTCCAAATATGATATAATCAACAAAAAATTCAACAATCAAATCTTTATCATCATTCTTGAAATATAGATTACTATAAGTAGTACCTTTGTTAAATCCAAGATTCACCAAGTACTTATCCAATCTAGCATACCATGATATAGGGGCTTGCTTGAGTCCATACAATTCTTTCTTCAATCAGAAAACCATATCCCCTTGATCAGTCAACTGAAATCCATCAGGTTGTTCAACATACACCTCTTCTTTCAAATCACCATTTAGAAAAGCTGACTTGACATCCATCTGATAAACCTTGTAGATTTTGTAAGCAACATAAGCAAGAAACAATCCCACAACTTCAATTCTAGCAACAGGGGCAAAGGTCTCTTAAAAATCAATTCCTTCCATTTGAGAATATTCTTTACACACCAGTATCACTTTGTTTCTAACTACTTCACCTTTGTTAAATTCGGTTTTTCTAAAGACCCATTTAGTTCCAATTACATCCCATTATTCCTAGGTCTGGGAACAAAGTCATGTATCATTCTTTGTTGTAGTTCCTGTTTCATTGCTTCAACCCAATGTTCATCTTTGCATGCTTCATTCACATTGTTAGGCTCAGTCTTTGAAATCAAACAATATTCTTCTGCAATCTTTCTCCTAGTCTAGACACCTTTTTTCTTATCACCTATGATCTGATTCTCTGAATGATGCAATCTTACATACCTTAGAGTCTTCTTAGAATTTTCTTCAACTTCAGGCTCTTCTGATCTCTCTTTTATTCTTCCACCAGTTTCTCCTTCTACTTGATCTTCTTGATTCACTGGAATGATTTGGACTTGACTTGAGTTTTTACCTTTGATTGTACTATCATTCTAATCATCAAAGATCATATCCGGGTTCTGGATGGTGTACCAAAGTCTTCATCAACCTTAACATTTTGCACTTTCAACCATTTTTCTTCAATATTTTATTGTAACACTAGTAGGCCTTACTTTTAGTAGCAGCCATAAAGATTCCTTCATCACTCTAGCATCATACTTTCCTATATCTTCATCTCTTTTGATATAACACTTTCTTCCAAAGATCTTGAAATATTTAATAGTAGGTTTTTGACCAGTCCATAGCTCAAAAGGAACTTCTTACCAGTATCACCTTTGATTTGTACCCGATTAAGTGTGTACACAACAGTACTCACAACTTCTCTCTTGTAGATATGAGGTACATTTCCTTCCAATATCATGGTTCTAGCAGCATCTAGAACTGTTTTGTTCTTCCTTTCCACAACTCCATTTTGTTGAGGGGTCCACAGTGTAGATAACCATCTCTTTATTCCATGCTCTTCACAAGAATTAAACTCACCAGAAGTGAATTCACCACCTCTATTTGGTCTCAGACAAATAATCTTCAGACCTATCTTTGTCTCAACCATAGCCTTAAAGATCTTGAATTTTTCCAAAGCTTTAGATTTCTCCCTTAAAAAAGTGATTTCTCCCTTAACAAAGTAGCCCACATCATCCTTTAATAGTCATCAATAAGCAACATGAAGTATCTGTATCCTTGTAAAATTCTAGTTCTAGTAGGACCACACAAATCAGTATGCACAAGATCCAACAATCCATTTGAATTTTGTTGTTTACTTTGAAATAAAATTCTTCTTTGCTTTCCTAACTGACATTCTTTGCATATTGCATTAGTAGGTTTCATCAACTTAGAAAGATCTCTTATAGCCTTAGTGGAACTTATCTTGACAATATTATCAAAGTTAACATGACACATTCTCCTGTGCCACAACCAGCTTTCATCAATTTGAGCAATCAAACAACTTTTACTAGCAGCACTCAGGTGGGAAATATTACCTTTTTTGTTGTACCTGATGCTATCACATTTCTAGAATTTCCCAATATTTTGCACTTACCATCCATGAACTAAAGATTGTATCCCTTATCTACCATCTGTCCAACACTTAAAAGATTATGCTTCAAACCTTGAACATACAAGACATCATCAAGTTTATGCTTACCATCAAGAGAAATGCATCCTCTTCCACGGATCACACCAGCTATATTATCACCAAATCTCACAACACCACCATCATAATTTTCCAAACTCACAAACTTACTTTTATCTCCTATCATATGATGAGAACAACTACTTTCAATTACCCATTCATATTTCTCTTCAACTTGAGTAGCTAGGGATTTCTCCACATTTGTACAACTAGCAAATTCAGTAGACATAGGATTAATTTCCTTGATAGCAATAAACACAAATTCATCTTCACATGCATTTCCTTTGTCAGATTCATCATCTGTCACACCTTCATTAGTAGCATAGTAACACTTCTTTTGGAATTTAGGCTTATTAGATCTTGAATTGGAAACTATCTCAGGACACCTTGATGTGAAATGACCTATCTTATTGCAAGAGAAACATTTAATAGGCAACTTCCCCTTATGCTTACCTTTTCCTCTAGCTTCTCTTTTCACAATCAATGCTTCAAGCTCTTCAAGTTCTCTTTCTTCTTCATCGAGCTATCTCATTTCCTCCTCATACTTGAATGTCTTTCTTTATGAACTTTCACCCAGATCATATCTTTATTTATCTCTTCCAGAAGTAGGGGCCTTGAATGTAGATTCAACCTTAGGAAGTGCATCACCAAATTCACTCAACTCAAAAGTAGTAAGCTTACAAATCAACATATCTTTGGTAACATTTGTCATAGTTTAGAGCTCTTCAATAGCACTATCCTTGACTTTGTAGGAATTAGGCAAGGATCTAAGCACTTTAGCAACAATCTCTGATTCGTCTATCTTTCCACCAGCACATCTGATACCACACACAAGTTCATTCACTTTTTGCATGAAAGTAGTAACATTTTCAGCATCACCCATTTTCAACTTTTCATATTTTCCTTTTAGAATTTGTAGCTTAGCAATCTTCACATTAGCATCACCTTCATACAAGGTCTCCAATTTTTTCCAGATCTCATAAGCAATCTTCAGATCCATCACATTTGTCATCTTAGTATCAGTCAAAGCACTGAACAAAGCCTCCTTAGTCCTGATATTATACTCAACATAAGTACTATTTGGTGGAATAACATATATATTACTTGTAATGCTCTAGTAGGGTTCACAAATGCATCTCAGATGGCACTCCATTCAAGTCTTCCACAAAAAAATTTGTTCCATCAAATCTAAGACTATCCCTCTTATAAGTCACCATCCCGGATCACCTCAAGTTGTTAAACTTCTTCAAAGAAACCTACTCTAATACCAATTGTTGGCAACTCAAGGGTAGACAACTAAGAGGGGGGGTGAATCAGTTGTCTCTGAATTTCAAACTTATTCAACTTATTAACCTTATTCATAGATCTGATCATTAATCATGAAAGCATAAATGAAAAACACATCAAAATCACACATAACACCAAGATTTTTATGTGGAAACTCTATTATGGGAAAAACCACGATGGAGGTTATTCCACAAGATTATACTCAGTTAAAAGTATAAGAGAATATGAATGGGGAATGCACATGCATTCAGGCACACTACCTAGAACTTACTACTCAATTACAAATAGGCTTATTACCCAAAGGAAGACACACTGTCTTACAAAAAGGTTCTAATTAAATCCATTAGATTTTGAACTGAGAAAATAGCATTTGTTAATGCCTGGTTACAATTCTGATTAAGCACATGAACACTTCTTCACTCTTCTTCACTTTTCACTTTTTGCTTTTCCTTCGAATGATCTAAACAATATTCGCACACATGACTCACACACTTCACACTTTCACTCTCATTCACACTTCAAATTGATAAAACAATCACTCTTAGATATCTGCAACAAAAGATTACATCGCTATAAGTAAGCTTCAACAAAATAGCAAGAAAGAATATAAACAGTCGACTCAAATCAATAAAGATTAATCATGCGAATCAACCAAGGTCAGCCACAACATAGTGAAGACTGAAAATAACATTCTCAAACACGAACCACTTCAATTAATTACTCCTCAAAGATCCACAACATGCTTCAACACCTAATCGACCAAGAACACATGAAAAACATGAACACACAAGAGAAAATATCGGATCGCGAGCACAACAATCAATGCAGACGTACAACATAGATAGAGCACAAACTAGAAACATCCACAAACATTGTGAAACACCAGAGAGGTATCCACAACAACTGAACTTACTGAAGTCACATGATCTTCATTCAGGAACACAAACTGAAGTAACAGAAAAACTATTAGTATACAAATCTTCATAACTTGATCAAATCTTCACGCGGATCTCTGAAACTTGGCATGGATAACCTAGATATACTCAACAAGAAACCCTTTAGTCCACAACCTCTAAACAACAACATACTGAAGACATCGACAGACTAAACTTCACTTCACCACTGACAACCTATAGCACTTCTTATAACAATTTTCTAAATATCCTTGACATATACAGCTTCTAATGCAACAATGTTAATAGTGTTGACATCAATGACAACCACATATCAACAAGACACCACAACATCCAATAGTTATGATGACCATTGCCAGTAAACGCAAAGCATGTACAACAATTAATGTTGATGCGAACCAATGCTTAATTTCGACAGCCTTTTCTATCCACACTACGGGAAAAGCACCACCCTATTCCCAAGGTAGCCAACAACTACCTCTGCCACCTTTTTCACTGCCATTGGAAGACTACAAAACCGGGAGACTAATGAAAATTCCAACCAAATTTATTAACTATCCGCCACCTTTTTCCCAGCCACTAGAAGTCTGAAAAATGGGGAGGCTGACAAAAATTCCGAGCAAAGTTCAAACAAATAGCCTATGGGCTAATTATATTATTCTTGTCGAACACTCTACTTACTTTTTTTATTGAACAAAGCAAAAAATAAATTTAGAAGAGTAAGCTACCAGAGGTAGTTGAAAAGAATAGTTGACCAGTCTAGGAACCAGCCACATAGGCAGCAAAACAACTCAACAATAAGAACAATTAGAAAATCTAAGCCACATACATGACACATGTTGTTGGAATCCACCATTAAATATTCTCTCTAACAATTATTCTCGGTCTTGTAACAGTTATTCTTCAATATCCTGTGGTCAAAGATAAATTCTACCATTTTCAGTTATTCTTGAGGTAGCATCATATGAATGAAATTTCCTCATATTCCATGAAAATTACTTCTTTTGACTCTCATCTTAAAAATATTAACTCGATATTAATCGAAAAATAGAAAAAATGTTAATGGAATGAAATTTCCATGAAATTTCCTAATAACTGAATGCTTTTTCTGATGTGACTTCTATGGAAAGAAAAACAATGTATTCAAGTGATTCTAAGAAATTGTAAAATCCTTTTTGCTCAAGTGAAACTTCTTATGCCTTGGTTTTTATGCACCTTCTCCGAAAATTCTGGTTTCCAGATTCTTTTTATGAAGACTGGACGATGAGTTTCCTGAGAGTTTCTATTTTTGGAAAGTAACATTGAATGTTCAATAAAGAAAATAAAGTATTTACTATTTTTGTATTTGCAATCTCTGGACTTCAGCACAGATATTGTGTTATTAATTTTTGGTTTGATAGGTGGGATCGTATGAATGAAGTTTCCTGGTATTCCATGAAAATTACTTCTTTCGACTCTCATCTTTAAAAAATTAACTCCATATTAATCTAAAAATAGAAAAAAATGTTAATGAAATGAAATTTCCATGAAATTTCCTAATTAACTGAATGCTTTTTTTGATGTGACTTCTATGGGAAGAAAAACAATGTATTCAAGTCCAGATTTTAGGAGAGATTGTGTTATTAAGTTTTGGTCTGATTAGCACTATTTTGTGAATGAACAATCTCCTGGTATTCGATGAAAATTTTCTATTCTTTTTTACCCTCTTTCATGGAAGTTGAAATAGAAAAAAAATGTATTTACGATAATTTTTAATTTTCAAGGAGCATCTCAAGATTTTAATACAGATATCATCTCTCGAGTTTTGAATGACATGAAATATGATTCATGTTCACAGGATGATTGGAAAAATACATCTTGATCTCTTTGAGAAAAGTCTGTTGAAGGTAAGAATTCTTTGATTTAGTTTTCTTCCCGCCTTGCAAATTGATTATACAGAAATAATTTAGCACAGGACAGTTCAGTACAATTGTTGCAATTGAGAAGCTTTAGCCTGAGGTGTTGAAAAGAACAATAATTTTCACCTTTCAAAATATAGCCATCAAACGCGAGCCTAGATACCTAAGGCACCAAATTCTAGGCGCAGCTGTGGAGAAATTGTCAATCATGACATACACATCCGTTGGAGGAATTGACCTTGAGAACTACACCTAATTGTTTAATGAATTACTTACCTGAGTCTTGAAAATAGTAAAATTCCCTTTTAAGTATGTCCTCTACAACCCTGCAAGCTGTGTTCTTTCACTAGTTAGGAATAGGCTTTGTCTAGCTTAGTAAATAATAGTTGATTGTTCATTGGGTATTTGGCAGAGCAAGGAAGCATTATTTGAATTCCATGGAAGAGAATTTCACAGAGGCAGAATACACTAACAGAGATTTCCAATATCCTAATACATCTAGGATATCTACCTCTGGGTGCTCGTCACGTTCTATAGCTCCAACACTAGGTTCTGCAAATAGTAGTAGTATCCAGCCATCTGGGCAGACTGCAGAAAGGACAACAACTACGTTGCAAAGGCCCTGCATTCCACTCAAGCCCGATGTAATGTCCCCAATTTAGCCCTACACTCTTCATTTGGATTTAGCCTATTTCTGGAAACTCGTAGGCTAAGAAGCTCGAATCAGGGTTTCCAAACTTCTTGGAGGATGTTTTCGTCTTTTTGCGGAGTCTTCTTTTGGAATTGTTGAACTTGGATTGTGGATTCCTTCTGGGTTTTCTGAGAGCTTCGCGTTGGTGGTTTCAGTTCGACATTCTGAGCAATTACATGAATTTACTATTTTTAGTAAATTCTATTTTTAGCAGTTGACTTGTTGACTCCTAATCAGTTGGCTCCACTTTGGCAGTCTGTTCAGACGGTATGGTTGAATTTGGCTTCTGATGCATTTCCATGGTGATATAAGATATTTTATATTATAATGTTATAATTTAACATTATAATTCCTTGTTCTAGCATCATGAATTAATATTGTCTTTAAAAGGGGGACATTGAAGGGTATTTTCACATGGAGGAAATATTTTAATATTTCTAAAGCCAAATATTGCTCAAGGAGTTTGGACGCCAACTTTGGGTGAGCCAAATATTTTATTTAAAAAGTGAAATTTATCTTCTTAAGCAAGTACGCCATCCTGAGGGTGAAGACAAAAGACAAGTCAATGACCTAAAAGAATCTTTGAGGTGGTGCCCTTCTTGGAGGTTTCTAGAAAGCTCTTCTAAAGTTATAAATTGGAGCTCGGGGTCCTCATTTTGTTTATCTGATGAATTTGCAAAGTTATGCTGCCGGATTGGCTTTGGGATTGCTTCGAGGAATGAATGCCTCCTAGCCTTGGCTCGACTTCTTGCTTGAAAGACAGCAACTAGTTGAGAGGTTTAGTTGTAGTTGGTTTCCTTTCATTGTAGTTGGTTCTTCTCACATTCCGTAGTTGAGTTATTGTATTTTCTGTCAATTTTAGAGTTGCTGATTTGTATGGCTGTAGGTTGTTTTTACTCACAACTCAAGAAACAGAAATAATATTGTTCTGGGTACTGTTCCAATCTATTTTCCTATGTAGGGCGACCATATGTGCAAGTTTCCAGAATTTTATTTGAAGTCTATGAATTATCTAAAGTAAATCGCCCTTGCTTGCAGGCAATTTCACTTTGTAAGTGCTTTGGAAGTCGTGCAAAATAAATAGGGGTCTTTGTGAGAAGTTTTTGTGATCCATCTTCATTGTCATCATCATTAGAATGTTTTGCAACTGATTTCAAGTTAAATGAGTGAGTATTGAGAGAGATATGAGCATTTAAGTGAGTTCTGGAGTTGCTGATTTCACCATTTTAACTGCAGATCTGTCATATCAGACTTAGTAAAATTATTAATAGGGCTGGGATTGTTTATCTTAGTCATATTAATCATTCTGGAGTAGCTCTACATTTCAGCAGTTTGATTATCACTATAATCCATCGTGCTTGCAGGAGATATATTATATTGTAAGGCTGTTAGTAGTACTAACCAGCCAATATTCACATTTGTAAGCTCTTTATTATATTTCCCACATTTCGTGGAAGAGACTGATCCTTGCTCAGTCTATTGTATTTACTTTTTAGTTGCTCCGTCATATGATAGCGCCTATTCATCTTGGATAGGAGTGCACATACTTGGCGTTGAGCTCCATTTCCAGTATTGTATTTCATGTAATTGCTCCGCCATATGGTCGCCTCATTTCCATTCTGGAATTGGGTAGCACATACTTGGTGTTGAGTTTGCTTTCAGTATATTAGATGGTAGGGATCCTCTGACCACATGCTCGTCGTTCGCCGGCGCATTCTTGGTTAGAGTTTTTGTATAAGCATTTCAATTAAGACCCTCTGACCATATGCTCGCCATCACTTGGCGCCATTCTTGGTTAGAGTTACTTCCAGTTGCAGTTCTGATTAATGTACTGACGATCCTCTTGCCATATGACAGCCTCTCTCTTGTTGAGATTGAGTGCGCATTCTTGGCAAAGAGTTATATTGTAACTGCTGGTTTGATTTATCTAACCCTAACGGGTGTGTTGCATTTCTGATTGTAATTTGAAAATTGAAAAAATTTGGCTCGGAATATTTCAGTGGTATCAGAGCCAAGATCCTGCCATCCTGTGCCCATCAAAGTTCAGTTGACAGTTGAGTGATAGAGAAATCAGTTTCTTCACCAGAGGTCAGAACCGAGCTTAGATCAGTTTTCAGAAGTTTCAAAGATGTATCATCGTTTGTTCAGTAATCGTGAGAAGTCAGATTCGATTATGGCATTTGAGGAAGGAAAGGTTAGTTTGGCCACAAGAGATTTCATTGAGTATGCCAAACAGTACAAAAGACAATGTGAACATGAGGCTGCCATACTCCGTGAGCAATATCAAAACATGCCAGATGATTATAGGAACAATGTTTCATTTGATACCCATTTGAATTGTGTGGCGTTTCTGAAGCCCGAAAAGTCGGAGATGGTGGACCACATCAGGAAAATGATAAAAAGGGAAGCAGAACAAGTTTTGGTTGAAGGATCAAAGAAGGAAGAAGATGAAGTGTCTATTTGTGAATTGCAGCCCACAAACAAGCATGTTGATGAAACTTTGTCAGTTGAAGAATGTGTGGAAGAGCCCCACAATACTTTCCGAGACTTGCATGTGATAGCAAGTGATGAAGATCAGAACATAGCAGCAGTCTTGAATCCTAATTTGGATTCAGCCCATGGAGGTCCTGAGAGAAATGACTTCACAGAAAATTTTAGTAGTACTGTTGTGTGGGATGAGTTCGTTGAAGGAGTACAAGATGGAAAAAATGCTAGTGATGTCGTAGAACCAGCTTATGACCAAGACTGTAGTGATGATGTTGGTGATGACTCTATGGAGTTCATGCAAGATCATATTGAAGATTTGATGATGAAAGATTTTACTCTTGTTGCTGTCTCAACTTCCCAAGAAGTTCCACCTGAAGAAATCAGCGACATACTTTCTCATGATGGTTCCATAAAAGATAATGAAGGTGAAGTTTTCGAAACAACAAGCATCGAAGATTCTTCACTCCCTTTCGGTGGTGACATTGTCGGACTTGGGTTTGACCAGCAAACCGAACCATTGGAGGAAAATGTTTTTGAAGATATCAGCTTAAGAGATTCAGGAGCTGACTTATTCATTGAGTTAATACTTCCAGTGAAGCATGAAAAACCTCTTCCTGTTGATCATCTCAGTCAACCCCTTGGCATTTGGGATCCGGGTGTGTTGGCATCAAGTTATGTTAAAGAACCTGTGTGGGATAAGTTTCCCTTTGATCCTGATGAAGAACAAGAACCAAATTGCATGGAAAACTATGAGGTAGCCCTTGGAGGAGAAGTTGTCTTTGAAGAAGAAGATTATGTTGCTACAGAAACTTTCCGAACAGCGGACAATTATGATCCATTGATCAAGTTTGATGCTGCGATAATGTTTGACCAAGGAGACGTTAATGAAGAAGAAGAGCTAGAAGACCATATGGCTCTTGAAGATGTAGAGTTTGAAGGTGTTACTAAACACAAATCTGATTTTTCAATGCGTGAAGCTGATTGCAAGCATTGTGTTGAAGAGCTTTTTGGAAGGCCCAACTTGAAGTGAGACAAAGAGGAGTGAAAGATGAAGTTGCTCTTTCCAATTTGCAACTTATCAGAAACTCTTTGGTAACCTTGAAGTCCGAGTACATGCACTTGATTGAAGATCGTGATCACGCCATTGAAGTTGCAAAGAAGACCATTTGTGCTTCTCAAGATAGAGAGAGGAAGTTCGATGAACTTTCTTTGGAGCTTGAATCAACAAAGGCTACATTAGAAGAAACTCAAATGGCATTAATGGAGGTAGGAAATCAGTTTGCTGATTTCAAATTTTTCACGAAGCAAGAGAATGCACATAGAGCCGAAGAAATCAAGCAAGTAATTGGTGAGCTTGATAGTCTTCGAGAGGAGTTTGACCTAGAAGGTCTCACAAGAAGGACTGAAGTTGCAAGTGCAGATTTGGATCAGCAAGATGGAAGGAATAACTTTCAAGTTTTTGACAATCCTCTCTTTGAAGAGGATGATGAGGAAAGTTATGATAATCCTCTCTATGAGATGGAGGATGAAACGGAGAATGAGACTAAGTATAGTTTCCAATGCTTGGATGCTTTGATATCACTCCATGAGGATGTGCCACGTTTGTTGGTTAGTAATGAATGCATAAGTGGGTTTGAGGATGGAGTCTCTACATGGGAAATGATGATTTGAGGAGATTTCAACATCTCCGACACCAAGGTGTTAACAAAGCAAGACTTGGTAGCTGCTGGTAACTTCATTACAGCAGCAAGGAGCAAAGATTTCAGTTTTGTTACTCATGAAATAGGGAAGAAAGATGGACCTGAACTTGATGTTTGTATGCCTGTCAATCCATCCCTTTGGTTGAATGATGTTTTGGCACTTATTAGACCATTGTTGGAGTTGGATTTGAGGTCATTTAATATTTCATGCTCCAATGTTGTTGAAACTTTCATGGATAGGCTTCAAGGGTTCACTAGAGGAGGCATCAATCTCTTCTGTATGCACTTGATCCTTACTGGCACTTGGGGATGCATTGAGATTACCTTGCTATGGGTTGAAAATCATTTTCGGTTGGGTATCCGTGCTTGGGATCCTCAATTTGGCTTGATAGAGCTTATTACATTTGGAAAGGACTATTGGAGGAATAAGGATCAAATTTCCAGATTTGTTGATGTTGTCCGTTTCTTTGTTTGCCACTTGATGGGTTCGTTTGTTCATCAACAAATGGATTGGAGAATAATTTTGAGTATGGGTTGGAGAAATAAATAGTTGGTTGCTTTTGGCAGTGATCCTCGGCTAAGACAAGGGCAGATTTTGAGACACGAGTTTGCTGATTGGAGGCAGACCAGCCACCTTACTTGTGGAGTTACTCTCGTTTGGGAGAGTTTTTCCATCACTACTTGTCAAAGAGGTGGTAGTTTTCAGTTGGACATTGCTCTAGTTTGTTTTCCTGCCACTTTGGAGGTGTCACCTTGTAGCTCGATGGTCATCTCACATGCTCACACTTGGGAATTTGAGTGGTGTTGTTGTTTTCCTTCGTGTAGGACTCTAGTATCAGATTGCACTATGTTGATCCCAGCCTTGATTAGCAGCAATTATTTGTTCCTTCACACCTTTCCTACTCTCCAAATTCATCTTATGATGGTTTGTGATGGAAACTTTGACAGTTTACTCTCAGTGTTGGTTCAGGACAGCGGACTCTCACATGCTTTGGTTCACCATTCTGAGGCTCTTGGAGTGGGAATTGTAAGAGTTTTTAGTAATCTTCATGGTTGCATCAGAATAATGCAGGGGAGGCATAGTAGACTCATGTGGAGTCATGAGTTAGAGTTTGATGAACTCTTGCAAAGGATTGCTTCCCTCTTTGCAAGAAGTTTTGGAGAGGTCACATCTGCAATCATGGTTGTGTTAGATACCTTATGGAGGCATGTTGAGGATTACAATTTTGAGTTGAGTAGACTATCTTTTCCAATGCCTAGGTTTGTGATAGACAGTGGCATTGTTGATTTTGCTGACTCAGAGCATTTTGGCCATTATGGTTCCACTATTGTGATCAGAGTAGTGCAACATCAGCACGGTGGGTCCTCTTTCAGACGGATATGGGACCCTGGGATTGTACTTGGTTTGGTTTGGTGCAGTTTGAGTTTTTCTAGAGTTGTGGTGGCATTGCTTGAGGACAAGCAATTTTGGGAAGGGCGGACTGTAATGTCCCCAATTTAGCCCTACGCTCTTCATTTGGATTTAGCCTATTTCTGGAAACTCGTAGGCTAAGCAGAAGCTCGAATCAGGGTTTCCAAACTTCTTGGAGGATGTTTTCATCTTTTTGCGGAGTCTTCTTTTGGAATTGTTGAACTTGGATTGCGGATTCCTTCTGGGTTTTCTGAGAGCTTCGCGTTGGTGGTTTCAGTTCGGCATTTTGAGCAATTACATGAATTTACTATTTTTAGTAAATTCTATTTTTAGCAGTTGACTTGTTGACTCCTAATCAGTTGGCTCCACTTTGGCAGTCTGTTCAGACGGTATGGTTGAATTTGGCTTCTGATGCATTTCCATGGTGATATAAGATATTTTATATTATAATGTTATAATTTAACATTATAATTCCTTGTTCTAGCATCATGAATTAATATTGTCTTTAAAAGGGGGACATTGAAGGGTATTTTCACATGGAGGAAATATTTTAATATTTCTAAAGCCAAATATTGCTCAAGGAGTTTGGACGCCAACTTTGGGTGAGCCAAATATTTTATTTAAAAAGTGAAATTTATCTTCTTAAGCAAGTACGCCATCCTGAGGGTGAAGACAAAAGACAAGTCAATGACCTAAAAGAATCTTTGAGGTGGCGCCCTTCTTGGAGGTTTCTAGAAAGCTCTTCTAAAGTTATAAATTGGAGCTCGGGGTCCTCATTTTGTTTATCTGATGAATTTGCAAAGTTATGCTGCCGGATTGGCTTTGGGATTGCTTCGAGGAATGTAAGCCTCCTAGCTTGGCTCTTCTTCTTGCTTGAAAGACAACAACTAGTTGAGAGGTTTAGTTGTAGTTGGTTTCCTTTCATTGTAGTTGGTTCTTCTCACATTCTGTAGTTGAGTTATTGTATTTTCTGTCAATTTTAGAGTTGCTGATTTGTATGGCTGTAGGTTGTTTTTACTCACAACTCAAGAAACATAAATAATATTGTTCTGGGTACTGTTCCAATCTATTTTCCTATGTAGGGCGACCATATGTGCAAGTTTCCAGAATTTTATTTGAAGTCTATGAATTATCTAAAGTAAATCGCCCTTGCTTGCAGGCAATTTCACTTTGTAAGTGCTTTGGAAGTCGTGCAAAATAAATAGGGGTCTTTGTGAGAAGTTTTTGTGATCCATCTTCATTGTCATCATCATTAGAATGTTTTGCAACTGATTTCAAGTTAAATGAGTGAGTATTGAGAGAGATATGAGCATTTATGTGAGTTCTGGAGTTGCTGATTTCACCATTTTAACTGCAGATCTGTCATATCAGACTTAGTAAAATTATTAATAGGGTTGGGATTGTTCGTCTTAGTCATATTAATCATTCTGGAGTAGCTCTACATTTCAGCAGTTTGATTATCACTATAATCCATCGTGCTTGCAGGAGATATATTATATTGTAAGGTTGTTAGTAGTACTAACCAGCCAATATTCACATTTGTAAGCTCTTTATTATATTTCCCACATTTCGTGGAAGAGACTGATCCTTGCTCAGTCTATTGTATTTACTTTTTAGTTGCTCCATCATATGATAGCGCCTATTCATCTTGGATAGGAGTGCACATACTTGGCGTTGAGCTCCATTTCCAGTATTGTATTTCATGTAATTGCTCCGCCATATGGTCGCCTCATTTCCATTCTGGAATTGGGTAGCACATACTTGGTGTTGAGTTTGCTTTCAGTATATTAGATGGTAGGGATCCTCTGACCACATGCTCGTCGTTCGCCGGCGCATTCTTGGTTAGAGTTTTTGTATAAGCATTTCAATTAAGACCCTCTGACCATATGCTCGCCATCACTTGGCGCCATTCTTGGTTAGAGTTACTTCCAGTTGCAGTTCTGATTAATGTACTGACGATCCTCTTGCCATATGACAGCCTCTCTCTTGTTGAGATTGAGTGTGCATTCTTGGCAAAGAGTTATATTGTAACTGCTGGTTTGATTTATCTAACCCTAACGGGTGTGTTGCATTTCTGATTGTAATTTCAAAATTGAAAAAATTGGCTCGGAATATTTCACGGTCATAGCAGAGTATCAAAGCCAGGTCATCTCTACCACCTTTGTAGCCTCTTTCAATCACATGGAGGTGTCTGGAAGAATGGCCTGAAGCAGGATCTGATGATATTGGAGAATTGACATATTGTACAACACAGAGGGTAAAAGTGATGCCGACAAGCTATTAGATGGTCCAGATAGCACAATTGAGTTGGGATCACTTCACGGGAATGTTAAGCCAACAGAGTTAAAGCTAGAAAGGGATAAAATTGCATTCTTTGATAAGGAATGTTCAAGGGTTGCTGAGCACATCTATCTGGGCAATGATGAAGTTGCCAAAAATAGAGAGGTTCTCCGTCAAAATGGTATAACTCATGTGTTGAATTGTGTGGGTTTTGTATGTCTCGAGTATTTCAAGATAGATTTACAATACAAGACACTATGGTTGCAAGATAGCCCCTTTGAAGATATAACAAGCATACTATATGATGTGTTTGATTACTTTGAGGAGGTAAGAGAAAAAGGAGGGAGAGTGCTTGTGCACTGTTGCAGAGGAATTTCTCGGCCAGCCTCCCTAGTAATTGCATATCTCATATGGAGAAAAGGTCAGAGCATTGAAGACGCATTTCAACATGTGAAAGAAGTTTGAGGTATCACAGATCCCAACATAGGCTTTGCTAGCCAGTTATCACAGTGCCAGAAGAGAATACATGCTACTCCGTTGAGCCCAAATTCTTTTCTAAGGATGTACAGGATGTCTCCTCACTCTTCATATGCTCCTCTACATTTGGTTCCAAAATCTGTCAGTCATCCTGGTCTAGATGCATTGGACTCTAGAGGTGCTTTCATTATACAAATACCATCTACAATCTATGTCTAGATTGGAAACAGTTGCAACCCTTTCATGAAAAGGAAGGCAGAGGCTGCTGCTATGCAACTTGTAAGGTATGAGAGAGCTCAGGGTTCAATTGTTGTTATAAGTGAAGGGCATGAATAGGATGAGTTCTTCGATATCCTTTCAAAATACTGTCATTTATTAGATGATCGTGACACATCCGAGACTGAAACATCAGGAGATAATTTATAAGGATCTTGCTCGAAAAAAATTTGTGTTGATACAGCAAGAGCAAGCAGGGATAGAGTTGTTGTTGGAGACAAAAGGGTAGAATCATATAGTCTGGATTTTGAGAGTTTTGGAAAAGCAATAGAACAAGGTGTTATGCCTCCATTTTCATTCTCAGGACCATAAACCAAAACATATCTTCCAGCAAGAGAAATTGGGTGGGGTATACCACGAGCCAAATTTGTTTCTGGCAGTGTGAAGAATCTTGTTACATTCTCCAAAATAGCAAGTGGCATGTTTGCTTCATAATTGGATGCACAAAATGAAGACAAAGCTGCTCACATGGAGATAGACCTTTTGTCCCCAGGTCCTATAAAACCTTAATTTTATTCTAATTGTTCTCTTGCCAATAATTTCAGATTCTAGAATTGATTCAAAGTCTTTTTCATTTTTCCCTTTACAATATACTCTTTCATTTCTTTCGTCACCTAGTTGTTCTGTTCGGTCCCCATTTTTGTCATTTCAAATTTATGGGAACCCTCTGTCTGATCCATCACACCCTCTTGAGATTATTAGAATGTCACTTAAGTTTCTTTCCAAAGAACCTCATTTGTTTCGGTTACAACACACAGAAAATTGTTCACCATCTCCTGAGATACCTGCATTACTCAAAAGTTTCAAGCAAAATACGAATAGAACCATCGGTTCATTCTGGTATGTCTCTAGAAAAAGATGATCTCACTATTTAAATGGAGAGAATAAATATATAAGTCCAGAAAACAATAACCCTGCTCAAAATTAAGATGTTTGGCATAATGAAAATTACAGGGCACGGAAGCAGTTTAAGAGTTCAACCATATGGCAACTAATTGCAATGTTATATTGATATATAAAATAATTTATTTTTTTTCTAAATCTTGTGTTTTTCCTTGTAACATGGGAACAAGAGTGCATTCATATTGAATTTGGCTATAATTGTTAAATTGTAATGCATTTTTTTACTAGTTCTCTGTAAAATTATTTTATATATGTTTAAAAATTCCCATGGTTAATCTTATGCTTCATATTCATATATGGATATCTCTTTTAAATAATTGAGGAGAAATTATGGGGAAAATAGTTAATATTGAGATCTATATTTTGTTAATGATTAGAGATTCTTCAAAAAACATTAAAAGTTATTGAATTAATTGTAATTTTTTAATCTATTATTTTAAAATGAAATATTATTTTTAGCCGATAGGCTATTTGTGTGAATTTTGGTCTAAATTTTTGTCAGCCTTCTCAGGTTTTTAGCTTTTCAGCATCAGAAGAAAGGTGGCAGATTGGTTTTTGAATTTTATTTTTAATTAGGTAGAATTTTCGTAAGACTTCTTGGTTTTTGAGCTTTCTAGCATCGGGGAAAAGGTGGCGGATTGTTTTTTTGATTTTTAAATAAAAAGAATTTGGTACACCAATCAAGAAGGCCAATGAAATGGCAACAACATTAATTGTTGTATGGTTTCCACGTAGTGGTGATGGTTGTAAGTAACACTTGCCTTTAAAATCCTTGTAAAACATAGCGAGTGTTTGCACAATTTTTGAAAAGGCCTTCTAGGGTGTTGTTCTTTGGGTTTACCTTGTTGTTCAAGATAGTTGTGGGTGAGGAGGGCAAGCTTCTATGAAGGTGCAAGCACAATCATCGGTTGTGGAATTTCTATGAAGGTGGTTGGAGGTTATTCTATGTTTTTTGCATGGGGCGATGGTTGCAAAAGCAACAAAAAAGTGTCAGTTGTGATAATCATTTCCCCATTTTTTGCAGGCGATGGAGAAAGAAGAGTGAAGAGAAAGCAAGCAGAAGAGGTGCATACTGAAAAAACCATTTCTCGAGTATTTCAAAAATAGTTTATGTTATTTTCCAAAGGGCATTGTTGATTGTTGTTCTACAACTTGGGCTATATTGTTTCATTTATGGTTTATGTGTAGTCACAATGGGTGGAAGGAAATATTGTTTTCTTTTGTGTTGGCATGTTACTGTGAATTCATGTGCTTTTTGTGGGTTTTTTCATCTGGGTCACTGTTGAAATGAATATTGTTTATGGTCTCCCTATAGTCGCAATGGGTGGAAGGAAATATTGTTTGTTTGTGCATTGGTTTCTTACTGTCAATTCATGTATTTTTTGTGGGGTTTTTCATCTAGGTCACTATTGAAACCAATATTGTTCCATTTATGGTTCACATTTTGTAGTGAAGGTTTTGAATCGGTTTGTTAATGTGAGCTTTTAGTGTTATATGGGTTTTTCATTTGGGATACCATTCAAACCAATATTTTTTGGCGATGGTTGCAATGCAATGGAATAGTTAATGTTATACACTTTATGTTCTTTTGCATAAGGTAGTGTTGATTGTTGTTCTCTAGCTTAGGCGATATTGTTTCCTTTCCGATAAGCTTCTGTTGAAAAAAAACTATATAGTTTGTTGAAATGAAAATTGTTTGATTTATGGTTTAGTTTTTTGCAGCGATGGTTTTGCATGGGTTTGTTAGTGCGATTTTATGTGTTTTGCAAGTTTTCTCATCTGGGAAATTGTTGATACCAATATTGTTTGATTTATGGCTTTCATTTTGTGGTGATGGTTGCAAGTCTCTAGCTTAGGCTATATTGTTTCATTTATGGCTTTCATTTTGTGTGAATGGTTGCAAAATAGTTAATCTTATGCTTTTGTTGTGAGTTTTTTCATCTAGATTGTTGTTCAAATGAATATTGATTCATTTATGGTTCACATTTTGTTGTGAAGGTTTTGAATCAGTCTGTTGCAGTGAGTTTTTTTATGTTTTGTGGGTTTTTCATCTAGGTCACTGTTGAAAGAAATATTTTTTGGCGATGGTTGCAACAAAATGAAATAGTTAAGGTTATATAGTTTGTGTTTTTTTTCATAAGGTAGTGTTGATTGTTGTTCTCTAGCTTAGGGTATATTGTTTCCTTTCTGATAAGGTTCTGTTGAAAAAGGATATATAGTTTGTTGAAAGCAATATTGTTTGATTTATGGTTCGGATTTTACGGTGATGGTTTTGCATGGGTTTGTTACTATGATTTTTAGTGTTTTGTAGGTTTTCCCTTCTAGGTGACTATTGATACCAATATTGTTTCAGTTATGACTTTCATTTTGTGGTGATGGTTGCAATGTGATAAAATAGTTAATGTTATGTAGGTCATATTGTTTTGCATAAGGCATTGTTAACTGTTGTTGTCTACCTTAGACTATATTGTTTCATTTATGGCTTTCGTTTAGTGTGAATGGTTGCAACACAGTAAAATAGTCAATGTTATCGACTTTATGTTGTTTTCCATATGGTATTGTTGACCCTAGTTTTTAAGCCTTTCGGCTCCCTCATTCTGGTCAGGAAAAGGGTGGAAAATTGTTTTTTGATTTTTAAATTTAAAGTGTTTGGCATGCCGATAGAAAAGGCCAGTGAAATGGAATTAGTATTAATTATTGTATGGTTTCTATGTAGTCGCTATGGTTGTAAGTAACAAGTACCTTTTAAAGATTTAGAAAACATAGCGAACGGCTATGCAATTTTTGATTGGAATTGTTTTATGGCTATATTGTTTCCTTTTTGATAAGGTCCTATTGAAAAAAAAAGAATTCCTTAGGATGTTGTTGAAACTATTATTGTTTCATTTAAGGTGTTACTGTGTATGTTTGTACATTCATTATGTACATGTATCTTTGAGGTGATGCATTTATCTAAATATGGATATGTCAAATTTTTAATATCAATTTAGCTATTTGCTTCTTGTCTAGTGTGACTGCCATGTACTCTTATATCTACATAATTGGTATTCGCTATTCTCAATGTTTATATTCCATTGTTCAGTGTTGTTCTCTAGCTTTGGCTATATCATTTTGTATTCGACCCGTAGTACAATAGTATACATCATAGAATTTATGTTGTTATCCATAGGGCATTGTGGAATGTTGGCCTATAGCTCTGATAATATTCTTTTCTTTCTGATAGGGGGTTCTCTTGGAAGAAAGAACTTGCTAGGTCATTGTTCAGTCCATTATTGTCCAATTTATGGTGTGAGTGTGTATGTTTTCATATGCATTTTCTACATGTATCTTTGACGTTATGTGTTTATCTATATATAGATATGTCAAGTTTTTTATATCAAACACAAAAAATCACACTGGAAAACCCATACAAAACCATGGACACAAAGCACAAACCATAAACAAAACAATATTTCTTTTAACAAACAATATAATCTTCTTTGAACAACACCTTATTGAAAATGAGACGATATAGCATTTTCAACAGGACCTTATCGAAAATGAGACAATATAGCCTAAGCTAGACAACAACAATCAACAATGTCTTATGGAAATCAACATAAACTCTATAATGTTAACTATTTTAAAGCCAGACAACAACAATCAATAATGCCCTATCGAAATCAACATAAATTGTATAATGTTAACTATTTTATTGCATTGTAACCATATCCACAAAAATGCAATTTGGATTGAACACCAAACTAGATCAAAAACCCACAAAACAAAAAAAGTTAAAGTTACAAAGGCATGCAAATATATAGTTTTTTCTTATCACCACTTTATCGAAACTTGAAACAATATAGCCTTTTCAACACTACTTTGTTGAAAATGAAACAATATAGTGTAATCCAGAAAACTACAATCAACAATGCCTTATTGATACCAACATAAACTGTATAACATTAACTATATCAAAGCTCGACAACAACAATCAGTAATGCCTTATGGACATCAACATAAACTATATAAGGCTAACTCTTTTATTGTGTTGCAACCATAGGGATAAAACACAAGGCATAAGTCAAACAATATTTGTTTCAACAGCGGCCCACATGGAGGAACCCACAAAACACAAAAAGAACAATAACAAACTAATTCAAAATATAGTCTTTTCTCAACAACACGTTATCAAAAATGGAACAATATAGCCTTTTGACCAAAACCTTCTCAGAAATGAAACAATATAGTGCAAGCTAGAGAACAACAATCAATAATACACAAAACCCATTCAAAACCATAGCCACAAAACCCATGCATGCATAATTGGTGTTCGCTATTTGAATGTTTATATGTATGTGTGGGTGTGTATGTGTCTATATGGTCATTTCCAATAAGGTGTTAAACATGAATAAATAATTTTCTATGTTGTTGTTGAAACCATTATTGTTTCATTTGAGGCTTTCGTTTCGTGGTTATGGTTGCAACGCTGTACAGTTTATGTTGTTCTCCACAAGGCATTATTGATCGTTGTTTTGTAGCTTTGGTTATATTGTTTCATTTTTTAAATGAAATTAAATAGTGCATGTTATATAGTTTATGTTGTTATCTGTAAGGCATAGTCAACTATTGTTCTATGGCTTTGGCTACATTGTTACATTTTCGATAAGGCGTTGTTCAAATCAATATTGTTTCATTTATGCTTTTTGTGTGGTTTTGATGGTTGCAAGGAAATTTAACAGTTGTGAATGTTGATACATGTGTTAAATAGGGTGACATAGCTATATAACCAAACCACACAAAATAAAATGAGTACCATAATGTAAAAGTAATACAAAGCTATAAGCGACATAAACAATAGAAAATAAAAGGATTATATCTTGTTTTGTTTAACATTATAAGTTGGTGTCCATTGTCTTAATATATAACCAATTAAATGCATATGTTTGTTGCTGCAAATTCTTTGGTTAGTAAAGCTAAGTATATATGGATGTTGTCTTCATGTAGTTTCACATACATACATATCTGCACACAGGAAAAGAAAAATGAAAGCCTGCAAGAGATGGCAAAACCTCCAGAACATAAAAAAATCCATAGTGCCATACCCATTTAAAATCATCACCACAAAAGGCGAACCATAGATCAAACAATATTGGTTTCAACAAACAATATAGTATTTTTTAGAGTACAATCAACAATGCATATGTATGTGCATCTACCTTTATATATATATATATATATATATGTAGCTTTTGTTTTGCAACTGCATATATATGTATTGCATATGTTGGATGCATATGTAGGGATCTTTCGCTTGAAAATATATAAACAAAAAAAGTATTTGTTACATTTGTTGTGCTTCGTTTCTTTTTCACTGTGTGCAGCTATGCATGTATGTGAAATTAGATGAAGAAAAAATTTATATATACTGCTAGCCATGTTTATTGTTTGGGGCAACTGAAGTTAAATACACCTTTTTAGTTATTATTTTCTTTCAGCCTCAAAAAAGGAATCAGAATGGTAGGCTGTATAGTAAGTGTAATAAGGAACATTGATATCACCATTGGTCAGAGTGGCGGGCGATGTATGTGTTATTTTGTGACAGGAATGCATAGATTGTCAACCAATGTATTCAATGGTGATATCAATGTTTATTATTGCACTTAATATATAAGTTGTCGTAGATATGAGTGTTGGTTGCATCTAATTTCTCAGATATACATATCTGCACATGGATAAAATCATATGGCACCCAACAAAAGAAGGCAGAACAACATGAATTGTATAACATTAACTATTTTTTTGCATTGGAGCCATCGCTACAAAATGGAGGCCATAGATAAAACAGTGTTGGTTACAATAGTGGCCCAATCAATGTTGATGCCACAATGGCAAGCTCTTGTGAAGGTGCAAGTTTGACTAGCCATTGTTAAGATTTTGTGAAGGTGGTTGGAGGTTATTTTGGTGTTTTTTGTGTGGGGTGATGGTTGGAAAAGCAATAAATGGAAGCCATAAATCAAAAAATATTTGTATTAAAAAACAATACGGTCTTTTCCGAACAATGCCTTATAAAAAATTGAAACAATATAGCGCTTTCAACAACACCTTATAAAAAATGTAACGATGCACCCTAAACTACAGTGCAACAATGAATAATGCCTTATGAAAATCAGCATAAATTGTATAGTGTCCACTATTTTATTTTTGTTGCAACCATAGCGACAAAACGAAAGCCATGAATTAGAAATTATTTCCCCCACAAGCACCTTATTGATAATGAACCAATATAGCCAAGGCTAGAGAACAATGAACACCAATGCCTTGTTCAAAACAAGAAAAAGTGTATCTATAAGATTAACCATTTTATTGTGTTGTAGCCATCACCACAAAACAATAGATACATACATATCTTCATGTAGGGAATGATAGGATGTATTTTAAATGTTATATGGAAGAGTGATGTCACAATTGACTGCAATGATGGACAATGCCTTGTTTTGTTATGTTTCACTTTATTTCTCCTATGTCCAGATATGCATGTATGTCATACTAGATGCAAACAATATTGATACATACTGAGATATCCTTGGAATGATAATTTTTATTTTAAGTGTTGTATGGAACATGCATGCCCCCTTTGATTGCAGCCATGGACAATGTATTTCCCCTATGTGCAGACATGTATGTATGTCATAGTGGATGCAAACAACATTGATACATACTGATTGCTATGTTTATTTTGTTGGGAAATTATTGGAATGATAAGCTGAATTTTAACTGTTATATGAAACATTGATGCCACCATCATTGAGCGCAGTGATGGGCAATATATGTTCTAGGTTGGTTTTTTTGCAAGAATAAAAACTGTTTTCGAAATGATTTACAAAGAGATTTCTAAATGTGCCTTTTTTATATTATTTTTTTTCGGTCATATTATTAATGTCTCCACAAAAAATTTAAAAGATAAAAAAAATGAAATAAAAAAATGGGAATGGAGCTTGTCAACCTTTGTTGCTTTAATTGAATCTTTAGCTCTTGTGTTTTTGTCGCAATAGAGCTCATGGCCAGCCATCGGCGTTGCAGCTCTGACCTTTTTAAAGAGCATGCCCATCAATGTTGGTGGACTCTAGCTCTCCCTAGGCTATTGGACAACCCTCGGGGGCCAATCCCATAAGTTTGTTCCTTGTTTACTTTTTGTTACTGACAATTGTATTTTCTCTTTTCCATGTGCATTCAGTGAACTGTGAAAATGCTTGGCTTGCATTGGTGACACTTGTAGTATATAGTTTGACTTATTTATATTTTAGGTATTTATGTGTCATTCACGTTTTTGTTTGCTAGGAATTTGGGAGTAGCCTATGTCTAGCTATTTATGTGTCTTCCATTTTATTGGAGTTTCATATAACTTTATTTTTGTTATAATATTTCCTATGTGACATTCAATGATGATTGTCGTCTACGTTCTGCACAATACTTTTGTGATTTGTCTTGAGTCTACCTGCACACATATATATCTAGATTTATACTTGTTGATAGACATAATTGCATTTAAAGTTATACATATATATATTCATACATGCATTGTGAAGTATAGGTGTGGATAACTATGTATGTTGTGGTGCTCAAGCTACTGCTCTGCACTCAACAATGCCTTATTGAAAATAACATAAAGTGTTGAATTACTATGCTAAGTTTTGAATGCATCCTATTATTGCAACAACCACCAAAATATGCAGGCCATAGATGAAGCAATGTTGGCATCACAAGCTATTGCAAGAGATGTTTATTTCATTTTCTCAGGAAACAAACATATGTATCTAGATTTAAACTTATCTATATTTGTTCTTGCACCTATTGATATGTCACTATTGGAAAAATAATTTTCTAGGTCTTTGTTGAAACCATGATTGTTTCACTTAAAGCTTTTGATTTGTGGTGATGGTTGCAATACTATATAGTTTATGTTGTTTTCTACAAGGCATTGTTGACTTTTGTTCCCTATCTTTGGCTATAACCTGGAGCTATAGATCAACAATCAACAATGCCTTTTTGTAAATAACACAAACTGTTTAGTTGCTTTGGTAACTTTATAATGCTAAATATTATTGTGGACTATTTTATTGATGTTTGTGTCTGTATATGTGGACTGTTTTATTTCTTTACAACTATCGCGGCTACATGAAAACCATAAATGAAATAATATGCTCAAAGATATTCAACAACAACCAATAATGTGTATATATGTCCATCTAACATCAAATATATATATATATCAGTGTATTTTTTTTTGGAGTTGCATATATATGTATTACATGCATTGGATGCATATGTATGAATGTGTTGCTTGGAAATATATAAACACAAAAAGTGTTTGTTTCTTTTATTGTGTGCAGATATGTATGTATGTGAAATTAGATGTATGTAACATTGATATATACTTCTCAACATGGTTATTGTTTGGGGAATCTAAAATTAAATGCAACTTTTCAATTCTTATTTCTTTTAGCCTTGCAAAAGGATTTGTTAGAATGATAGGCTGTATAGTAATCATAATAGGGTACATTGATTTGATGATTGATTAGAGTGATGGACAATGTATGTTCTTGCTCAAGGGTTTGGTGAGAGACATTGAGGCTCCATGACCCAATATGGTAGGGTCGAGAGCAAGCCTTATTTTTTGTGTTTCATTTTATATTTTATATGTGCAGATCTGTGTGTTTTTTACATTTGATGTAGACAAAATTCATATGTATGAAGTCTACCTATGGATATATATGTGTGTTGTCTACATATAACTTTGGATGCATATATATTTGTATAGATCTTCCTTTCAAAGCATATATGTAGACTCTTTTATTTTTTTCCACCCATTGTTACTACATGGAAATCATAAATCAAATAATATTTTTGCAGCCATTCAACAACAATCAACAATGTGTATATATGTGCAGTTAACTTTGGAGACATCTATATCGATGTAGATTTTGTTTTACAACTCAAAATATATGTATTTCATGCGTTGGATGTATATGTAGGAATTTGTTACTTTCAAATATATAAAAACAAAAAAGTATGTGTCTCTTTTGTAGTGTTTCATTCTTGTTTTCTCTTGCGTAGATATGTGTGTATGTGAAATTAGATGTAGAAAAAAATCATATATACTCCTAGCCATGTTTATTATTTTACAAAAAGAAGCATCCTTACAATAATAGGTTTTATATTTATTGTAATAAGGAAGATTAGTTTCATTATCCATCACAGTGGTGGAAAATGTTTTTTCTTGCTCAAGATTTTTGTGAGAGCCTATGGGGATCCATGACCCAATAAGGCAAGGTGGAGAGCAGGCCTTCTCTTGTTCTTACTCATTTTACTTTCTCTATGTACAAATATCTATGTTTGTGAAATTAGAGACATACAACATTGATCCCTATGTGCAGATATGTATCTATGTCAAATTAGATGCCGATAAGATTCATATATACTCCTTGCTATGCTTACTCTTTTCATAAGATAATTATAATTTTTATTTGATCTATGGTTTTTGTTCACTAGGAATGGTTGGAAAGTGATAAAATAATCCATGTTGTTCATGATAAGTTGTTGTTGGTTGTTTTTGTATGGCTTCAAGGATAGTTGTTATTTGTCTAGGCCTCAATAATGATTTGCTCAATGTTTCATATGACACTTAATATACGACCTTGCATTGTAACAAACCCTTATTGAGGTTTAGATAGATAACAACTATACTTCAAGAAGAATATGGACTATTTTATTACTTTTCAAACATTGCCAGTGTAGAGGAACCATACAACAATTAATGTTGATTCCAACCAGTGTTTAATTTTGTTGTCCTTCTCTATCGATGCACAAAACACTTTTAAGTTGAAATTCAAGAAACAACTTCCACCTTTTTTCCTGAGTGGAATGTCAATGTCGGGAGGCTCAAAAACTGGGAAGGATGACAAAATTTTTGACCAAACTTCACACAATAGGGGGAAACCACACATCTTACCGTCCCCATAATTTTTCTCTTTGATGCTTGTAGATTTAATCTCCTTTTGTTGGCTGACTGTAGAGTATATTGCTCCTACATGTCAACTCCTAAAGTTAGATCAATGGTGGCATCAATCTTCTATTTGACACTTAAAATACAACTTATCATTCAAAAAATGTGCCAACAGAATAAAGATAGGGATCATTGTGTATGAATATTGTTTGCATATACTATGACAGACATACATATCTATATGTAGGGAGAATATATTTTCCATCACTGCAATCAATGGTGGCATCAAACAAAAAATCACAGTAACAAACCTATGCAAAAATATATAGTCTTTTCTCAATAGTACCTTGTCAAAAATCAAACAATATTGCCTTCTCAACACTCTCTTATAAAAAATGAAACAATATACTATAAGCTAGAGAACAATAATCAAAAATGCACAAAGCCCACACAAAACCATAGCCACAAAACACCAAACATAAACAAAACAATATTGCTTTTAACAAAAAATATAGGATTTTTTCAACAATGGCTTATCAAAAATTGAAACAATATAGCCTTTCCAACAACACTTTATAAAAAATGAGGAAATATACTTCAAGCTAGGAAACAACAATCAACAAAACTTGCCTAACATTAACAATTTTATTTTGTTGCAAACATAGCCACAAGATGGAGGCGATAAATAGAAACCCACAAAAAAAATGCACTGGTAAAGCCATATGAAAATATACTCTTTTCTCAATAGAAGCTTATCAAAAATTCAAACAATATAGCCTTTTCAATAGAACCTTTTCGAAAATGAAACAATATAGCCTAAGCTAGATAACAATAATCAACAATGCCTAATGGAATCAAACATAAACTACATAATTTATTAACTATTTTACTCCATTGCAACCATAACCACAAAATGAAAGCCATAAATCAAACAATATTGGTTTCAATAGCAATCCATATGGAGAAACCCATGAAACACAAAGATTCATAGTAACATACCCATGAAAAACCATAGCCACAAAACATGAACCATAAATGAAACAATATTCATTTTTACAAATGATATAGTCTTTTCTCAACAACACCTTATCAAAATTTGAAATAATCAATAGTGCCTTATGAGAGATCAAACAATATAGCCTACCACAAACCGTGAACCACAAACAAAACAATATCGCATAAGGTTTTCCCGATATGCACATCTTTGTGGTTCCTTCAAACACACCTCTTCCCACTAGCTTTCTCCATGCTTCCTTGTTTCTCAAATCGTAGAAAAAACTACATAATGTTAAAAAATTTATTCTGTTGCAAACATAGCCACAAAATGGAAGCCATACAGAGAAACCCACAAAAATTCACACTAGCAAACCCATGCAAAAATATACTATTTTCTCAACATCTTCTTGAAAATTGAAAGAATATAGCCTTGTTTGCATCTGCTATGACATACATAGATAGTTGTACATATGGCACATTCATTGTCCATCATTTTGATGAATAGTTCCAATTTCAAGACTTTTGTATTGCTTTTGAAGTCATTTCCCCATGCAAAAAACAAAAAATATCCTCTAACAACCTTCATAGAAACTCCACAACGGACGGTCGGACTTCCACCTTCACAGAAGCTTGTCCTCTTAGCATCAACATTTACTATTGTATGGTATCTGTGTAGTCACGATTGTTGTGCCAACACTTTCCATTCAA
>VDFB02219625.1:0-28329 GCA_007258455.2 Sequoia sempervirens
CAATCATGTTTTGATTTGTAATTTCATGGGGATGAGGGTTTCTCTCCCATTTCTTAATAATTGGATTTGTAAGACATCGAACCCAGAAGGTGATTTTGATATTCTGATGGCTGCAAATAACTTCTTTATGGTAGACTTCTCATGTGTTTCTGATCGAAATAAGGCCTTTGAAGGTGGTTCATACTTTTATAACCAGGTGGGTCTTTTCATCAAACCATGGCATGCGGGCTTTAACTCGGAAAAGGAATTACCTTCTAGAGTCCCAGTTGGGGTTCGTCTGCCTCAGCTTCTGCTCGAATGCTGGAGAAGCAATATACTACAATCAATTGTGTTGCTACTGGGAAGACCTATTGGCCCTTATCAACAGACTCTGAATAAGCGAATTTTTTCTTATGCAAGGGTTTATGTTGAAATTGATTTAAGCCAACCATTATTGGATTCTATTGATATGACTGTTGGATCCTGCTCCTGGACTCAACCGTTAGATTACGAGATGCTACCTTTCAGGTGTCGGTTATGTCATGAATATGGGCATCTCCAACAGAGGTGTTCACATGCTTCAGGTGCCTCTAGTAAAAGTAATGCTCCTTCTTATTCTGATTTGAATGCAGACAAGGGTAAAGCTCCCATGCAAGGAGGGGGGGTTGACAAGGAGGGGTTTATCCCAATTAAGACTCAGAATCACAATCGTGGCCAAAAGAGGTCCTTTAAGGATAGGCAGGAGGAAGAGACTCTCAATAGGTTTGAGGCACTAGAAGATTTGGTCCAGGAGGAGGGTTTTCAGGAAGTTTTACAAAGATCAGTGAGTTCTTTAGCTGAGGAGATGCCCGAAGTATAGCCCACTAGGCCTCCAAGTTTGATTCAGATTGGAGTGCAGGGTTCTTAGTTAGTTGTTGTTGAATCTACTCCAGCCCCTGCTTTGGCTTCAACTGGTTTAGTGATGGGGGCTTCTAGTGGGCCTTCTGACATTGGTGGTGTTCTCCTTGAGGTGCAAGGTGCTCCTGATCTAGATAAACTTAAGTCTCTTTCCCCTGGTTTAGGTCTGCAACAGAAAATTTCCATGAAAGGGGCTTTAGAGAAATCTCTTAAGGTGGGTAGGAAGAAGGATCAAGAAAAGGTCAAGTTAGCTGGTGAGACATTGGTGGAGTTGAGTTCGGTGAAGACTATCAATTCTCACTTTTCCCAGCCTTCTCGATGATTGTGATTTCCTGGAATGTGCGGGGTATGAATAGCATCCCTAGACAAAAGGCTATTCAAGATTGGATTTGCGCTCATTCTCCTTATGTGGTTTTTCTTCGAGAAACTAAGTTGTTTGTTGATGGTATGTTGGGGGTGGTCTCAAATATTTGGGGTCATGGTCAATGCCAATGTATTGGGTCGTCTGGTAATTATGGTGGGGTGGCTTGTTTGTGAGACCCACATAGAGTCAGACCAATTTGGTGGTTCTCTTGTAGGGGTTCGATTTCTTGTGTAGCTTCTCATCTTGAGTTAGGGGAGAGAGTACTTTTCTTGAACTTGTATGCTCCGTTTGACTTTCAGAGTAAATTTTTGATGCGGGATCATGTGTGATATGTGAGGTCTTTGGATTCATACCTTCCTTGGATTCTGGTCGGGGATCTCAATGTTGTCACCTCTTTGGAGGAGAAGAGGGGTGGAAATGCCCATTTGGATTATGCTTCGACTCTATTGAAGGACAATATTACACTCTTGAACCTGGTTGACATCAAACCTAGTAATGGGGTATTCACTTGGAGTAATAGAAGATGTGGGGAACCAGCTATTTTTGAAAGATTAGATAGATTCCTAGTTTCTAGTTTCTGGATGGGGGATAGGTGGGTGACTAGCTCTAAGATTTTGGATGGTAGGGATTCTAATCATTGGCCAATCAAGCTTTCTATTGTTGTACCCCGAGGATGTAAAAGCCAATCTTTTAAGTTTCAACTTATGTGGCTCAGGGATGATTCTCTTCATGATTTACTTCCTAGATGGTGGCATTTTGGGAAGCCAGTGCATGGGACTGCTATGTACTCCTTCTCGAAGCAACTTCAGTTTGTTAAGTACAAGTTGAAGCGTTGGAACAGGAAACACTTTGGTAATCTCTTCCAAGAAAAGAAAAATGCTCAAAATCATTTGGATTTGATAACTCGACAGATTCGGGACCAAGGTTTCACAAAGGAGCTTGGGTTGCTGGAAGCTGCTGCAGTGAAAGATGTGGAAGAATGGAACTTAAGGGAGGAGATTTTTTGGAAACAAAAATCTAGAATTGAGTGGGTCTAGGATGGAGACATAAATAATTCCTTCTTCCACAACTTAGTGAAGGATAGAAGGCAATGTAATTTTATCTCCTCTTTAGTGTCAGGGAATGGAGAGATTTTATCTTCTTCTGCTTCTATTTCTGCTCAATCTATTCATTTCTTCTCTGTGTTGTTGTCTGAGGACTCCCCTTCTGCAGAGGAGGATGAAGCTTTGATCTTGGGTAGCATACTGTCTTTGGTTACTAGAGAAATGAATGAATATTTGCTCAGCCATATCTCTCTAACTAAGGTTGAAGCAGTTGTTTTTCAGATGAAAAGAGGAAAAGCCCCTGGGCCTAATGGGTTCCCCGTAGAATTCTTCCAAGAGTTTTGGGAAGTGATTAAATTGGACCTTCTAGTGGTTGTTCAAGAATCTCTTATGAACAAACAAATGTTGAAATCTATGAATGTTAATTTTCTATCCCTCATACTAAAGAAGGTGGGGGCTAATGCTTTGGATAATTTTAGGCCCATTGCTTTGTGCAATATGGTGTATAAAATAATTATAAAGTTAATTGCAGAGCAACTGAAACCCTGGTTAGGTAGGCTAATCTTGGAGGAACAAGGGGGTGTTGTTGCTGGTAGACAAATTTTGGATGGTGTCATTATTTTTGTTGAGATCATTCATTCTATGGCGAGCTCTAGAGAGAAAGCCATGTTCATCAAGTTGGACATGGCTAAAGCTTATGATCATGTTAAATAGGATTTCTTGTTTAAACTTCTGGGATCTTTTGGTTTTGCTGGTGATTGGATTGAGTGGGTCAAGAGTGGTGTCACCTCGTCTTCCTTCTTAGTGTTGGTTAATGGTGAGCCCTCTGAGTTGTTCAAGGCCTCTAGGGGGCTTAGACAAGGAGATCCATTGTCTCCCTATTTGTTTTTTTTTCTTTTTAAAGGTTTGGGGAGGTTTATAAGATCTTGTGTGGAGTGTGGCTTGATCCAGGGGTGGAGTTGGGGAAATAACATTCCCACCCAGTCTCATCTATAGTTTGTGGATGATACTGCTCTTTTGGGCCGTGCTAAGGTTCAGGAAGCTGTTAGATGGCATAGCACTCTGGATTGTTGCTTGGTTGCTTCAGGTCAACAGATCAATGAAGGGAAGTCCTTTATTTACTTTTTTAATACTCCTAAGATTATTCAAAGGAGGATTTTTGGTATTCTTCATTTTCAAATTGGTACACTTCCTTTAGTTTATATGGGCATCCCGCTTGCGATTCGCACACTTCCTAAAATATTTTGGCAAGGGATTATTGATAAGTTTTGAAATTTGGTCAGTCATTGGACTTGCAGGTGGCTTTCTTCTACTGGTAGAGTGACTCTACTAAATTCTGTGGTGCAAGCCCTTCCTTTATATAGATGCTTTGTTCTCTCTGCACCTTCTAGTTTTATCAAAGATTTTGAAAAAAATTCTAGGCAATTCCTTTGGACAGGCAATCTTCTTCATAGAAAGTGGAGCTTGGTTAAATGGGATGTCATCTGTAGATCGAAGTAGGAAGGTGAGTTGGGGTTGCGCAGGACAAACTTGAATGGGCAAGCTCTAGCTACGAAACTGTATTGGCAGTGGTGTTCTCAGCAAAATCGGTTGTGGGCTAAAATCCTTACCTTAAATTATCTTGGTGAGGTCGAGTGTGTTGATGTGGCTCGCTTTGGATTAGAGGGGAAGGGTTCCGTGATTTGGGGCACTCTGAAAAGGGGTGCTAGGTTGGTCAAGCAAGGACTATTTTTGATTTGTAATGAGGGCTAGGATGCTCTTTTTTGGCATGATTCTTGGGATGGATATCCTCCCATTTTGGCTACACATCCCCATCTATAGAATTTATGCCAGCATTTTACTAATGTTGTTTTATGACACATGGCTGATTTTAAAACTCATCAAACTTTGGGGCAAGCTACTATTTTCAGGTGGAAGGACCCAATGGAATGGACTCCTGGTGGTACGGTTGAGGATTGTCAAGAGCTTGCGGGGATTTTGTCAGGACGTGCTTGTAGTTCCCTCTCTAGGCGTGATGTGTTAGCTTAGGACTCTGATCCAAAAGGAAGATTATATGTTACTTTAGGCTATACTGTTCTTGATAAGCAGTTGTTTGGGAGCACCGAGATCTCATGGTGGAAGAAGGTGTGGAATAAGTTTGCTTGGCCTAAGTGTAATTTTTTCTCTTGGTTAGGACCATCTGTGGGAAAGTCAAGGGTCTCCTTTGGTTAGGACTCTTGTTCTTCTAATTGCTTGGGTTATTGGTCCTAGTCTGATAATTTGGTATATTTGGTTGGAATGCAATCAAAGAATCTTTTTAGATAGGAAATTGTTGATTGGTCAACGTTGGTTGAGAGTATTGGGGACCCTTCAGGAAACTTTGACGACTAAGTGTGATCTATCTATTCTTGCGGATCCTGGTGATTTTGGAGTTATTAGTGCATTGGGGCTATCCTTAGGGGGGAAAGCAATTTTAGGATTGTTCTCCATGGGCATGGGAGGGAGAAGGTTAGTCGAGCTGGTCACTAGTGCCCCCTTGCTCTGGGAGAGCTGAAAATTAATACTAATGGCTCTTCTAGAGGCAATCCTGGGCATGTTGGTGTTGGTGGCATTGGTCGAGATAGCTCTAGAGTGGTGGTGTTTTTCTTCTCTATTTATAGAGGTCAGCATACTAATAACCTTATGGAGGCTTCTGCAATTCTCTTAGATTTTGAACGGGTTTGCGCTCTGGGGTGGAGAAGGATTGTTTGTGAATCTGATTCTTAGGTTGTTATTGATCTTCTAAATAAGAGGCAATTTGAGGAGGTGCATTGGAGGCTGGCCGTGGTGCTCAAGCAAATTGTTGTTTTGAGCACTACTTTGGACTCTGTTGTTTTCTAATGTCCCTCGAGAGTGGAATAAGGTGGCTAATGGCTTGGCTAGGTGGGATTCTGAGCAGATGGGGACTTGGAATGTGGTTGATTGGGGCAAGCTTCCTGAAGATTTGGCTTTGGTTCTTGAAGATTTGGTTATGGAAGATATGAGGTGCTTCTTAGGTGTAACTTAATTTGATGTTGTTTTAGTGCTTTTGTGTGGCTTTTTCTCTTGCTTTGTAATGCTCTTCTGATTTAATAAAAAAATTACCCTCTTTTATTTAAAAAAAATAATAGTAGATGTGAAGGAATTGATACATGCATTAGTATCACGCACTTAGCAAGATATTAATAAATTTAAAGTTTAAAGTTTAAAGTTGAATATATAAATTTAATTTACTTTGTAAAAATAATTAGTATTAATAATTATAAAACATATCATATGGTTAGAGTTACAATCAAAGTTGTTAGGTTAAACTTAGAGGTGGGGTTTTAACTACATGGTTAGAGTTAGGGTTAGGGCTAGCATTAGGATTATAATTACTATTAGAGTTTGGGTTATAGTTACGATAAGAACTAAAAGTAAATAAAATTAGCTCATCAAATAAAGTTTAACTAAATCCTTTTTCTTATTTAAGCATTTGACTAAAATAACAAGAGATATGAAAGGTGACTTTGGAAATTTCTAGTGGTCCCATGGTAACATGTCAAAAAAAATTCATTCATTGGTCATTTGAGGGTTAGGGTGTCATTCTCCATCCGCTAAGGGTTAATTATTAGGCCTAAAACCCTCCTAAAACTCTAATAATGCAAAGGCCTTAATCTCTTGTTCTAATCAACCGTTGACCTTTGTTTACCCATCCCTAGTCATTTAAGTCATGACTTGAGCCATTGGTTTCATTGTTTTACCACCCCCTTTTGTCCAAGCAAATATTGGTTGCACTCATTCTAAAATATTTTCCTAAGCTCTAAGTTTAGTGGATTGAAAAATGTTTTAATCTTGCATTATGTTCCTAGCGTAGGTATAAGAATAATTAAGTCATAACCCTTCATGTTGACCTAGGGATGGCCCCTTTTTAAGTAATAAACTTAAAGTATGTACATTTAAAAATCTCTTAAGGACTCGACCTGGCCCCACAACTCAATTCTCATTGGTTTCCTGTCAACCCACAACTATTAAAATATTCAAGAAAAAGGTAGTGCAGGATAGTAGGCATGTGTTGTGTAGCAAGTCTCTTTGGTAGGCCTTGTAAGGATTTAAGGTGGCCACAATAGTGCGCCCAAGATCTAATAGCCGAGATAAAAGATGGTAAATCAATATGGGTCATTCCTCACCATTTTGCAATAGGTCTTTAACCAACTCTGATTTGCTTGCGGGATAGCGGGCAACTAACACATGGCACCATCTTGGGCATTAAAAGAACTATTGAACAAGTGAAATATTTTGCAAAATATTTTAGGCGACATAGGAAGATTAAATTTTTGTGCTACTAAAGGTACTTGGAGCTTTATAGTTAAAGTGTGACTCAGATGTTGTAATCTTGAATGTCCATCTTGTCGAGATTTAAATCACATGTTGAAAAAGTTCTAAGTATGCGCATAAGCTTGGAGGGTAAAAGGGTGCACAAGTTGGGATGTACAGATTCAATTTGAGTCATTCCCTGCCATCCCATAGCCCTTGAGCTATGTCCCAACATACCCATGTGAGATAGCGGGCAAGTGACACTTAGCACTTTTAAAAGCTTCCAAAGGATGATGGAGCCTAGGGTGAATATGCAAGGCTTCTCCACATGGCATGTTCTCGTTGGTCTGATCTTGAGGATAATCTAAGTCATCTTTTTCAAAATCAATTGACTCCATCTGAGCCACTGGATAATCTAAGTCATCACAAGATTGATGACTATGTTTTAAAATTATGAAACTAGGTTGATGGAGTCATTCTAGTTCACGCGAGCCAGCTATAATGGTGAACATGATGCTTTCTTGAGTTAAATTAAGGGGTTTTAACACCATAAAAGTAGGAGCTAAAGTATAATTTGAGATTACCAAACCTTTCTAAGGTATCCAAAGATCGATTCCAATGTCTTTAAGCTTTCTTGCATCCAAAATTAGGGTTTCCAAGCATTTCAGACACCAATAAATAAACTTATCCTCTTTTATAACTAATAGTGATTTACTAAAATCAATTGAAACAACCCTTTCACACATGTCAGCCTCATGCATCACCATAAAAGAACAAGCTACAAGAAAAAGAATACAACTCAATAAACTGATAGCAAATGCACACTAATTTATAGCTATAAATAAAACACATCTACATAGTACTATACAGGCGATACGATTTGATTCATTGATTTGATCATTTTTGTGTTCTTTAACCATATCCACCTTGAGCCAATGCCCACTTTCTTTTTTTGATTTGATGTATAATTACTATGGACTTATATGCAAAAAAACAAATTTTGACCTATGACAATAACCAAGAATCTAAATTATGTTGTGCACTATACCATTTGCACTAAAAATCTACATAATCAAACCACTTGCTTTTCTCCTCCAGCTCAAATGTACTATGTATGCCTTGTCGAAACTGTATCCTTGACCAACAAATACAATAAAGCAAAGAGTCTTATTATAAATTATAATTATTCCATCCTATTCGTACATACATTTATTCAAGTTCACATTCACAAGTTTTGAGCACGTAATCCATGGACCTCCAGAAGAATTGATTTTCTTTCATATTTTTACAAGGCTTACTCTTAAAGAATTCATTTGATTTTATTTTTTTTCTCACAAATTCCTTGTAGCAACAAAATCGTTGAAGAATATAAAACACTATAGCTATAATTTACTATATAACAAAGATATCAAACTATTGCAATACTTTCCACAAATGAAAGAATTATCCATCGATTTTCCATTAGCACCCTTTACATAGGTAAGTAGCTTTTTTTTTTTTGCATTTAGTTTTGCTTATTTGCACTTTTCTCCTTCTGTTGACTACAATTTTGGAAACAAACAATGAAATTACCGCACTTTTCCCTCACATTCCCAAACTTGAAGAAGTTCATACTAAAAATAGGTGTTGTGAATGATAACTTTGAAGATAGTATCCTATTGTTGCACTCCATCCTCAAAAATTCCCCTTTTCTGAAAATAGTTTGAGTTTATCTACACAATCAATTGCAAAATATTCTCTACAATACATATCTCCAGTTCCTAAATAGTTTTCTAGAATTGCACTAGTCAAATCCGCAAGTTTTCTCTACTTTATTCAATTAGCAATTACCCAGTTATCAGAACTACTAATTTTATAAAGTATGGCTTCTATAAAAAGCGGTCTGCAAACTATGTTTTCTATTTTTCTGCAAACTATGTTTTCTTTTTTCTAACAATTTTTAGTAGATACCATTTTCTATTTTTGTTTTTTATTATAATAAATATTGCTACATGCTTTTCCAAAAGTGTATTTTACAAACTATGCAAGCAATTGTGATTACAACACTTTTTTCTTGCTCAATATAGTCAAAGTTTTTGACAATTGTATTTGTACTTGCTATAAAATCATACTATATTACAATAATAGAAAAGAAACCTCGATTCTCTATAATTAATTTCAATACGTTCAAGATTTATTGAAACCTATATCTATCATACCTATAAAATGACACTCTATATCAATTAGAAACAACAAACATATTCGATTTTCAATCTTTTTTCTTCACCTTTGGTCGAAACAATGAAGAAGAAAAACAATACAGCTTTTTTGTATCAAAAAATGTGTGCTCTTTTTGAAAAAACAATTGAACACGCCATTAATGCAAAAAAAAGCTTTGACATCCCCACCAACTACACTTTACAATGATCAATACTATATGAATCGACACATGTAACCAAACATAAGCTACCACCAAAAAAGATTTTACACTACACAATCTTGTCAAACACAAGCTTTTATGACAATAAATGAAAAAATAGATAGTCCAATAAATTAATATATGTCATATAAAAAAAATGGACATAATGCATTAATGAGGTTTACAGTCTAATAAAGAGAATACATTTATACACAATGCATGTTGAATACATAAGCATATCCATAATCGGTAACCTGCCAAGGACATAATATATTATGCCTTGTCAGGACCTTGCCTCAATTACTATGTGTAATTATGACAGTTCTAAGATATTTTTGTGATGACAAACACCGATAAATATGTCAATGCTAAATAGAAAAAACCCTTTAGTAGGATCCTTGTCAAGTATTTGATGCACCTCTTTTTTGCACCAATTTATTAGCCAAACTATTGTCTTTAATTATACATTTTCTTACTTGTATATAATGGAACTCTTAGAAGACATCATTTGTTTTCATATCTTGCCCAGACTAAGCCTTAAAGAAGTCATTCAATTTTCACTAGTTTCTCGCAAATGGCTTGTAGCAACCAAGCTACTTACAAAAATAAATTGTTATGGCTCAGATTTAGCAGATCGCAATCACATGAAGCTTTTGCAAAGACTTCCTGAGGTGGAAGAATCGTGCATTGAATTCCTACTTGGATGTTTTGCATAGGTTTCACTGCACTCCTATTTCTTTTCAACTCTTTTCCTTTTCTTTTGATTAGTACATTGTCCAACTCCAATTCCTAATAGGTAAGAGAGCTCACAAACTTGCCTCTGTCCCTTGGCAACCTGCAAAAAATGATACTAAATCTAGGCGCTACTCATAAATATTCTAAAGACTGCCTAGAGTTGGTGTTTTCTATTCTCAGAAATACTCTTCTGAAAATAGTCAAAATTTATTTGCATTACAATTTTCCTTTCCTCAATCTGAACAAGACCTACAAATTATAAAAAGTGCTCTTGAACTACAAAGTCTTTTCAGAGAAATTGCAATGCTATTATTCTTGACCCACTAGAATACTAGAAATAGTATTCAATATTGTTTACCATCACCAATATGCTTTTGGAATGTACATGCTCACATATGACAATTACTCAATCTAAAACAGATGTTTTATAGATGGTAATTTATTTTTTTCTACAATGAAGACATTGTTCCTTTATTTATATAGCAAAACATTTTTTTCTAAATTTTAGCCTATGTCTATTTTGCTTATTTTTCTCTCTTTGCAAATTACCACATATGATTATACATCATTTTAATTTCATGCAATATATTTATGGTTATCTAATACAGTATTAATCAAAGACTATATTCAATCACTTATGCACTACTATGTTGTTTGTTATTTCTACCTAATTTTTTATTTAAAGATATATTTTTTGCCACATCATTCTTTTTCATTGCACATCTATAGATTTGGTCGTTTTGCATATGTATATTAAACTCTATTACCAAAAACGTGTTTCCCATCATAAATGATCGTTTATAAGTCATTTCAAACCATTACAAATTCTAGAAATTAGTTAATAGATCTCACATCTCTTTCAATCCACTGCAAATTAGAAACAATCATTCACCAATCCCACATCTCCATTTCAATCTGTTTTGAAATAATTTACTACAAAAATTCATTCAACCTTTTAGGGTTTCCCTATCCACTAAAGCCTTTTAGCCTTTTTCATGCCTATTACTTTTTTGTGCATACATAAAGATCAAGTTAATAAGAATGTTTTTCACAGTATTTTAAAAATTAATTATGTTATTTTATATTAAATTATTCTAAGCAATCATTAATATTTCTAAAGATAATTTTGCATTTTGACATAAGTAAATATATCATGCATTTCTAAAAATTTACTATAAATATATTATAAAATTAAATAGAATATAATATAACTAATTTTCTAAATATAGAATTAGTTGAATATAAATATATACATTAAATGATCTTGTCTATTGAAATATATGGGTTTGATTAAACGTTTTGAGGGGAAAAGATCCAAAAAATTTAACAAACACATATTTGGACAATATTATAACAAAGTATCTAGGTATTATTTCTAGGTTTTTAGGGACAGCCCTCGTGGGATTACAACGAAGAGTCAAGACACTACTAGATGGATAAATTAGAACCATCATATCACAAGCCCATCATTTAGATTTACAGAAAACCATGAAGCTCAAAGGACACTTGCCATGGGATAACTTAACTAACAAAATCAACACAATATAGCTTTCTCAACATGCTTTTTCTCTTGCTATAGCAATAGCCATAAAGGCTAGTACTTGCCACTATGTGGCCCTTGTTTATATCCATTTCAAATGGAACTATAAATCCCTATAGCACTTGTATACTATTTAAAAACAAAGTTTTGGAAGGGTGAATTTTGAACACCTTCAAATGATTTTTTTCTTTATTAGAAGATCCTTCATTTAAATTTCCTTTCCATTCCTCATATCACTAACCTTTTATTGAAGGTCAACCTTTGATTAAAGGTAAATTCCCTTTTACTAAAGGTACATTTAATCAAACATTTCATTTTTCCTTACATTTAAAGTCCTTTTATGCATCATTTTTAAAGGTGGCCTTATAATGAAGAACCTTTGATTGAAGACCACATTTTAATGAAGCGCCTTTGATCAAAGGTCCTTCATATAAGGCTCTTCAATTGGAAGTGCCTAAATGACACCAAGGTCTAGAACTTGTTCCACATGTTCACCTTCTATTGGATAAAAAATATTGATTCAAGCCATGTTTTATATAGTAAAAGAAAGCAAACATGACACAAGATTTTACAAAACATAAACCTTATACTAAGCTTTCCAAATAGTATAATTTGTAATATATTTTATTTAATTAGTTTAATTTTCTATTTCTATTAAAAATACCTTTTTCACCAAGCATGGTACCCTATGTTTGACACACATGGGAAAATAGAAAAAATAGAAAATTAAAAAACTAACTACACTCTATATTGATGTCTTTGTTTCAAATTTAAGTATATACAAAACATTATTCATTATGGTAAAGTATGTGTCTAATTTAAAATTAGAATTAAAAAATAGTGCTTAATAAAATATGCAACATTTTTTTTTAAATAACATGCATGCCTAGGTAAACATTAGTATTAAAGATCTATGATTGCTTGAAATTATGAATTGGTCTTATTTATGACTTAAGTTATGCATTATGAAAAAATATTACTTGTCAAAAATAATTTAAAGTATAATAAAAAATTTACTAACAAATAATTAAAAAATAAGATAAATTATTTTTGAATATTTTAATATATGTTTAGAATCTATATGAATTGTTAGTTTATATTGTCTTCAAATTCTTAATGATTTACTTGCTATAATGATATAAAATTTTAAAAATGACAAAATATTGATTTGAGTGGCCTCTTTATGTCAAAAAATGGTTTATGAGTCTAAAACTTCATTTTAAAATATGGTAGAGTGATAACAATCACATCCATGGGAGAGATGCAGTTCTATTTCAAATTTATCACACTTGAGTTATTACATATTATACCAAATCACAAAAGAAATGTTTGGGTCTTTTGGATACACTTGAGTTGTATATGAAACGTTAATGTAGGTCTTCACTTATAGACATGTCTAAGCTATGGCTAACCAACGTATCATTTCAAACACATTCTAACACATACAACTAATTATTTATTGATCAAAGTTGCTCTACAAATTAAACTATCAATTATTTGATCACCAAATGGATAGTCATCATACATATTAGCAAAAAAATCTATTTTCATTATATTTTTAAAATTAAATGTTAATAAAATAACTAATAAATCAAATCATCCTTTAAAATAAAAACATGCATTATAGAATATTATATTAATTTTAAGATGATAATTTCTTAACACACTACATATGAATCAAAAAACCCTAAAGCACATACATACGTTGTATTGTACCATGTGAAACTCACCTAGACTAGGCATATATTAATCAATATTCTTCAACTTTTTTACAATCTCATGTAAATGATGAAAACTTAAATGCAATTTTATATTTTGAGTTATATCTAAAAAAGAATAAATAAACATAGAATAAAAACATTCATCATGAGAATCAAACTTATCTACTTGGACATAGCATTGGGGTTATGTAAGAAGGTGTCCTAATATGATATTTTATTTCCTCAATTGATGAACATTTTATAAACACTGTTCAAATATAGCATCTATTGGAATGAAGTTAGGAAAAGCTTAGATCCATCACCCATAAATTTTTGTTCTCATATACATATATATATATATATATGAATGATACATACAATCCATACTTGAGTAAACTAATTTCATAGGAATACACAACCCTTGTTGCATTCCTAGTCATGCTAGAAAACAAATATGCAGCATCCAACCATAACAACCAATGAATAAAATAGTAAATAAGGCATATTCAAGGGAATTAAATATTTTTTGGTTGACATACAAATAAAATATTTTAACTTTACTATAATAAACTTTTACACTTAACTTGATTATAACACAACATTTTTGGGAGTTATCAAAAAAGTTTATATAATAATAATCTATTAGAAAAAGTTCAATCAAAACTATGTAGGTGGCAACCTTTTCTTCTCCTATCCACATACTCTAATTTTATTTGTCAATGTATTCAACTTTGCATCATGTACATCAAAATCAAATGAAATCACTTAAATACAAAATTTTATGAAAAAATACAATATATAAAATAGTATTTTTTTAATATTATATTTTTATTTATCATATAAGAAAAATAGGTCCATTAAAAAAATGACTTCAACTCAAGATACTTAAAAAAATAATAAATTAAATTAAAAAAATTAAAGATTTCATTACACTCCATACCGATATCCTTCTTTCAATAAAAACAATGAATTTTTATAAATACATAAAAATAATAAAATGTGAATCTCGATTTCTATTAATACTAATTTAAAATTAATAATAAAAATATATTAAAAAAATTGAGGTTTAGTTGGAAATGTGCAATGTTGTCCCCATTAGATGAGCATAGCACTTTGGTCTTCTCTATTGACATACATTTAAAACAAAAATCCCCATCAACCCCTTTTTGGTCTGTTTGAGCTGAATTTGCAAGCAAGAATATTCTTGTTTATGTATTCATTTATTTATTGGTGCCCTCCTATTAATTAGCACCCTTACCATTATAATAAAAATAAAAATAAAAAAATTGTTTCATGTTTATGAATTTTATAGGTAAATTACCGCAATGAGAACCTTGAAATATACAACATTTTATGTTGTGCATCTCACAGTCTATTGTGTTTTTTATTCATTTTTCCTTGTTTTATCTAATTAAGCGACACTTTCATGTTATAGAAGATTTATTGAATTTAATTTCACAAACCCATCTTCAAATAGTCAAAGATTGTATTTTAATCATCCACACATATATTGTACAATTTTCTCATTTTCTTTAAAGACATCTTTCTTATTCATTTGTTTATGGTCAATTTGTTAGATGTGTGTGGACATCAAAAGTAGTTTTCTTTAACGTGTTTTGCTAGACTTATATATTGGTCACTATACCAAAAAATTTAGAGAGATTTAATATCTCACCTATCCCAACTAGTAATATTTGAAAAAAAATATCAAATTAAATGTATTTTTCATATCATTCAAGTTTTAGTTTCTTTGCTTTTTCTTATTGAAAAAAAATCATCTTTGAAGTGAAAATTGATATTGTGAATTAATTTTCTTAACATATCCATGTTTCTCTATTTACAATCCATTATTAAAGTTAAATATTATAAATTCTCAATAATTTCTAGAATATTCTTTTATTATTGAATAATTTATTTTTTAAGAAAATTAAAGAATACAAATATATATTTTTTCTTCATCTAGATTACACACTTTATTACATGATTTTTTTCATAATTAATTATTGAAAAAATTAAGGTATTTTGTATACTTTTGTAGGATTATAGAATTGAGACAATAAATTATTGGCATAATCTTACAATTTTTTTTTAACAAAAGTAAAAAATATAAATGTATCATTAAAGTCTACTACTATTTATAATTGTTAAATATATAATTGCTCTTGTGTTTCCCAAAAACCATTTATGATAATTTATTATTTCAAATATTCGCATGACTTAACAATATTATGTTTCTAGCATAAACTACTTGTGTGGGTGGTCTTAATAATTTCTAATAGTTAAGTTGGAACCATACAAACTATTTGTGTATAATGGGTAAATGGCAAATAAATCATGTGTAATGGGTGAATGGTAGGCGAGATCCAAATGAGGGGAGACACATCACCACTTTATTCATGAATTTTGTATGTCTACTTAAAAGGACCAACAAAAAATGACTAGTGAAGAGTGGACATTGGCTTGCAACACTTGCAAAGGAGTATTGAAAGACACAAAGCTAATAACATCTAGATTACATGTCACTTGCTATGAGTTTCCATTGCAGTGGCTACTGCAAGAAAAATGGAGAGAGAAAAGAGATAAAATTGAAGCACATAGCTTCAATCCACCCTTTCTTTCCCCAAGACTTCTCAAGATAAAATTCTTGGAGATGATTAGAAGAGATTTATCAAATGTATGTGATGGGATGTCTTCTATTTTTCTTCCCTATTTGAGGGATATTACAATAAGATAGAAGCTGTGTCTAAGGGGATGAAGGTGAGATTTGGATTGGATGATAAAAATGTATTGCTTGGTTTGTATGGTTACTTCATTATGGCTAGTAGAACTAGATCCCCAACATATATGTGACTAAAAATGACCCCATTTTTAAATCTTTACTCTATGAGAACTATAAAAACCTCAATTTATTAATTATGGAGTATGATAGAAAACAATCACTACCAAATGTCTAATTTCAGTTTTTGGGGATTATGTAATAACCATCAATTTTGAGTTTAATTAGTAAAATATCAAAAAATAGGATAAATTTTTTACCAAATAGATTTGCAATGGATAAAACACATTACAATGCAACAAAAACAAAAAAATAAAGAAAATTGAAATGAAATGTCCACAAAAAATACAAGGTTGTTGAACAAAAACCAATACTTGTTTCAAACATCTATTGCCTAGACTAGAATTCTTATAGAGCCTTGCCACTAAAAAAACCATATATAATCATAACAAATACAAATCATAAAAAAAATTAATGAAAACACATATTATCGATATAATAACCTTTTTGTATTACATTGGAATTAAAAAGTTATTAAATGTTACCATCATTTTACAATAAGAAAAAATTAAATGTTGATGCCATTTCTATATGATATTGCAATTAAAAATTATTAAATATTGATATCATTTTTTATATAATATTACAATTAAAATATTATTAAATACCACAATCAATTTGTCAATTTCTATACTCATATCTACCACTTTTTTAATTGACCAAACATAATAGAGTCCAAAGTAATAATGTCTCTTTAAAAGACTTTTTGTTAAGTGTAGAATAGAATAGAAGAATTTTATCATCATAGTTTATAGAGTAACAACCCCACTATTTTCGCATTCGGAAGTATTCATACAAGATCGGCTAGCGGCGAAGAGACAAGGCGTCGGTCTTCCCAAGGAAAAGGACTTTCTCTATATTCTGCTCGATTTGACTGGAGATGATTTCACTCTCGTGGATATCAGGGCTGTAATTTTTGTAAGAGTATAAAATTTGTAGAGCATTAATTTTCGGATAAAATTACGTAAGTTTTTTTAAATTAAGTTTTCAATGGCATTTTACGATCGAAGTAATATTTAGACAAGTAAACAAAAGACAATTAATTGGTGTGGAGGGTCTTTTTATCTTTAATTTAAATTTATTATTTATTTTTTATGTTAAATAGATTAATAGATAAAGTTTTTTTTTTGTTACTAAAAGTAGCATATCTATCCTATCACATTGTCTATATAGAAAAGATCGAGAGATATCGATTGCAAGAATTCAAAATGACAATAATATTAATATTGTGTTTTGTAATAATATTTTCATTAATTGCATCATAATTTAATATCATTGAATTATATTATCATATACAATAAGAGTGTCATCATCATTAATTGTATTATGCGAAAAGATACACATAAGTTTGGTTTTCAAACTTTCCAAATCACAAATAGAAGGAAATAGGCCAAATTGTGCGAGTTGATAGCTTAATCTATAGCTTGTGAGAACATATCTACTTCATTCCATCTAGAATATTGCAATATAACAATCTTGAAGTATTACAGTAGATATATAGCATCTTCAAGAGTATAATACATTTTTTTCTCTTTTGCATGGCTCAATGATAGGCTTGTCAAACATTTTCTTGTTAAGATCTAGTCCATGAAGTTCAAAATTTAAGGGCAGTCCCATATTTTTTACCTCAACCAACTTTAGGGTATAAATTAAAAGAGGCAACCTCATTAATATTTAGAAATTACCACTATTGGTGAAAATTACATACACCTTTCAAATTCGTCTGGTTAGCCTTTATGCAACAATTAAACCAATTTGTGATTATAAAATTTTGTGTAAACAGGGGAAATAGTTATCACTATTTGTAGTAAAAATTATTTCATACCTTGAAATAGGAAGACCAAATAATTAAAATGAAAATTTGTGTCTATGAATTATTAATCTCCTCTCTAAATATCTAAATTTGAATAGTTAAAAAATGTCAATTTCTTTAATGTGTTTCTTAAAGGCTTCACTCAGTACTTTGACAACCTCCTTGTGCATATCTCTTTATTTATCTCCTCATCTCCCTCCATCTCTATCTATTTATAAATATGTATCTCCCTCTTTATATCTCTCCATATCTCTCTCTCATATACATGTAGACTCCCTCTTTCTCCTTCCCTACATCTATCTCTATCCTATCTATACCTCTCTTTATTCCTTCTCTATCACCTTATTTCTCTCTCTTGCCCCTTCTATCTCTATCTCCCTATCTCTCCCTCCCTCTCTATCTATATCTCATTACATATGTCTACCTCTATATCTTTCTCTCTCTCACTCTTCTATCTCTTTATATCTATATCGTTACATCTATCTTCCTATCTCTTTCCCTACAAATATATCCTTTCCCTCTCCCTCTCCTCTCTCTATCTTATTCACTCCATCACTCCCTCCATCTCTTCTACTATATATCTTTATCTTTATTTCTCACTCGATCTCCTTCTCACTCATCTCTCTATCTCTTTCTATCCATATCCTTCTCTGCGTATATCTCTTATCTATCTATCTACCTCCAAGATATCTCTTTATCTCTTTTCCTATCCCTCTATATCTTTCTATATCAGCCTATATCTATATCTCTCCCTCTCCCTCTCCCTCTCTCCCCCTCTTCTCTCTCCCTCTCTACATATATCTCCCTCTTCCCCCATATTCTCTCTCTCCTTCCTCTGCCTATCTCTCTCCCTCCCTCTCTTTATCACTCCCCGTCTCTCCCTCTCTTGCTCCCTCCCTATCCCCTATCTATATTTATATCTCAACTTAGATCTCTCCCTTTATCTTCCCATATATCTCTATATATATTATTTTATGTTAAATAGATTAATAGATAAAGATATTTTTTTGTTGCTAAAAATAAGATAACTATTTATTATTTTTTGTGTCGATAAGTTGTTGAATTGTTATTGACTATTTAAAGTTAAATTATTTGATCTAAACAGAGTGCATTAAACAACCACAACATGTGCAGATTAAGTTAATTTCAATATCCTTAGATCATAATTTAAAATAAAAATTAAATGTTTAATCATATTCATTTAACTAAATCATGTAAGTTTTTTTTATTTTTAAAATTAGGAATTAAGCTAGATAAACTAGAACAATTGGCACTCTTTTCATTTGTATGAATTGGTTAATTGTTTGATTCCTACTTAAACTCATATATTTCATTTGAAAATATATATATTTGTATGATTGATAAATCATTTCCTTATGATCATGTAGGAACTTTTATCTGCTGGTAGTGACACTACTACTACAACAATAGAATGGACTATGGTGGAACTCATTGCCAATCCACGTGTAATGAAACAAGCACAAAAAGAATTAGAAGAGATAATTGGTCTCAATCGAAGAGTGGAAGAATCTGACATAGATCATCTTCCTTATCTTCAATCTATAGTGAAAGAAGTGTTTTGACTACACCCAGCACTTCCTTTGGCATTGCCTCATAGAGCAGACAACTTGTGTGAGGTGGCAGGGTATATTATACCCAAGCACACCTTGGTGATTGTGAATGTGTGGGCAATTGGAAGAGATCCTAAAAGTTGGAAGGAACCTTTAAAATTTATGCCAGAGAGGTTTTTTAATTTTGAGAATAGTAAGATGAAGTATAGGGGACAAGATTTTGAGTTGATACCATTTGGAGCTGGACGAAGAATATGCTTAGGACTTCCTTTGGCTCATCAAATGGTTCATTTTACTATTGCTTCTTTAATCCATTCATTTAATTGGACCCTTCCAATAGGGATGAATTATGAGAATATAGACATGAGTGAAACCTTTGGAATAGTATTGAAGAAGGCTCAAGAATTGCTTGCAATCCCCACACCAAGATTACCAGATCATCTATATTAGAAAATAGTTTAGAAATAAGGGTTAAAGAAATTTATGATGAGGTTTTGGTTGTGTAAATATTACCTACTATCTCTTTTACCAAGTTTGTTGTAATTTTATGTATTTAAGTAAAATTATGAATCATTAAATAAATATTATGAAAATGTACAATGTAGGTCATGCCTATGTGCCTTTTATGTTTGTTTGAATTTATTTTGATAATGATATCATACTTATTGATGATGTTTTGTATTGTCATTGATATACTTTATATCAATGATATAATTTTGTATTGACATATGGTATCTAACTATGTATTATGGGATGTATCCATAGTGATTATATTTGTTATGTTTGATTATGATTATGTTACCTAGTTCAACATTGTGATTATTATGATTATTGATCTATGCATCTATGATATCTAAATCATGTTAGTTGTAGATTATTTCATTTGATGTAATTAATTGATATTATATCATGTTGGATGTCCATGTTGTGCTAGATATTTTCGTGTCTAGAAAATATGCCTATTTCTTTATCGATTGTTCATGCATAGGTTTTTCCTAATGGTAATTAATTTGAAATGGATGATTTGGGTAAATATGACATACTAACCTTCTCACATCTCACTTGATTTGAGTTACAAGATATATCATGCATATCCCTATGAAACCACATGTGATCTAAATTAGTATTGATTATAAATCCTTGTGTTATACATAAATCCATAAAGTGTATGTTTCCTTTGAATTTATTTATCATTATATAATGATTCGAAAGAGCACTGCAAGCTTTGGAAAAGTTGTCATTAATTTTGAATATGTTTTATTTATAGCATTTGCATTGACTCCTGATTCTTAATGCTACAAGTGTTAATAGGCATACCAGTGCAACTCTCACGAGACTCGTCAATTGCATCTAATAAATGGGGATCAAGGGTAGGTAAATAATGAAAATGTCTAAACCATAATGTGTACCACCATAAAGCATAACACTTGAGCAAGATAAATGAAAAATATATTAATTGTGTTGAAAAAAATTTAGAAACTCTTATTACTTTTTGAGGGGGTTGACTTCTACCTATCCAAAGGGTGATCCCATATTATTGGTTTACACTTTCTCAAAGATCCTATTTTTTTTTTAAATCATATTTTTTTAAAAAATATAATGATTTAAGCCTTGAAAATTTCCATTTAAAGGATTCCAATTGAAGAGGGTTTGATCAAACCACCTTAGATCAAACCCTCTTGGATAGAACCCCGCTAGTTTTAAACCATACCTATAACGGAGTCTCCTTTATACCCATCAAAATGCTGATAAAAAATCACTTTTGATTTATCTTTTGGGGGATCAAATGAATTCATTTTAAGAAAAAAAATTGTGAGTATTTATTCCTTATTATAAGCTTCCCAAAAAGTATAATTTTAAATAAATTTAATTTGATTATTATATTTACTTTTTATTTCTTGTGAATGTAGGTTTTTCATCAAAAATCAAGCTCGTTGTTCTGCACATGTGGAAAAATAACAGATTATAAAAAAAGTTTTAAAATATCAATGCACTAGAAATTAAAGTCCTGATCCAAAAAAAAAAAAAATTGAATTTCATACATACAAAAAAGGTTATAAGCTGGCAACAGCCCTGACCTTATGTTCAATTCGTAATTGTTTTCTTTAATTCAAACTTGATTAAGGAAAAATATTTTGATAAACACTATGGAAACCCTAAAATGAAAGTGCTAGATATCAATTACAAATCTCAATTCAAGAAAGGAGTTTATCCTCCATGAAAAAAGTGTTGTATAAGGTGAGCATCACTCCCAAACAGCCATTGTAAAAAATAGTCAAGGAGATGGAAAAGGTATGAAATAGTAACTACAGGTTCTCACAAATCACTAGTTTGGTACACTGCAATACCCTCACTATTTATCCGCTATAGGTGCCTAAAAGTGAAGATTTAGTTAAAAAAAATCAATTCAGTGTCCAGTTTGACCAAAAATTGTAAACCAGTATTGTGGGATCGCCCCAAAATAAATTTATAGAAAAATTTGATTTTGCAGTCTATTTTTAAGAAGTCTCGTTGAAAACCATCTACATAAGGGGTGGGACATTACCAATAACATCATATGTCAGCATTGTTTTATTGACATACATTTTGCATCATGTATTTAGATTCAACCAAGATTATTTGGAGACTATTATGGTAAAAGAAATTACACATTTTTTTTAAGATGTTAGTATATCTTCAAGGACATTAAAAAAATAGAAAAAAAAAAAAATTAAACCATTTTTTTGCAATTTAGAATATGGTACATTTTATTTAACATAAGAATGTATACTTTCAAAACACTTATAAAGACATTAACAAGTCATATCACTCTCTTTTTAATCCACAAGGATAAGGTTGATAACTAGAACACTTTTAGTATGAAATATTAAATCCTTTCAACCTTTCTAGCAAAGAACTTTTTAACTTTTTGTCCATTGTTTTTTTCTCTTAAATTTTTTTTATTGTTGTATGCATTTTTATCTTTAAAAGTATAATTCCCAACCAATCTTTATAGGAAAATGATATATGATATAGTGTAGAGTTGTATATAAAATTTATTGTAGTAGTATATTTGATCTTAATCTTAATAGAAAAATGCAAGTGATATGAAAGTGAGATAATATTCAAATAATGGAAATAAATTTTAGATCAATTCCAATAACTTGAAATGACAAAATAAAATTATATTTTGTTCTATAGAGTTGGTAATGACACAAGTTTTCAATGCCCCCTTTCTATTACTACGAATTCATGGCCCGATTGGTAAAGGAGACTTGTAGTCACCTCCACGTACCTGCCTCTATTTTTATTCCCTCTACCAACTTGATCTACACTTTATATATGATCTATGTTTGGAACAATTTATGCGACAACATGAAAACAAGTAATTTAATTGTTTGAAATTTGAAACTCCCTTTATGTAAACTATTACAAACATATTTTATAGCACTTTTTAAACTTATTTTAAACAACAATCATTTTTTTAATTCTATTTAAATTACGTAAATTTTTCACTCTCAAATAAAATTAGTGTTATTTAAAAAAATCTCATTAAAACTACAATGGTTTAAAAGTATCATACTATTAAATTTGCTCAAAGCCCTTTGATAGTTGTTATAGGTCATCAATCTAAGAAAAATCTACACCCATGGTAACTAATGATCATCAATTGATCCCACAACTATTGTTGACTACCAACACGTATGATGCTCTTTGTTGAGTCCATTTTAAACCATTGATAGATGATGTTGAGAGTACTGAAGAATGAATAATTGTGGAGTAGTTGTTGAATAACCAATTAGCCCATGTATGTGCATATGCAAAACAAAGATGATTGGTTAAGGAAAAAGGTTATTTTTTTGTGTATTTAGTTGGTTTATGGTTACAAGCAATAGTAAAAGAATGAATGGTGGAGAAGTTTCATGTTGGTTTTTTTTTTCACTCCCAATTTCTAAATTCTCTATTTTTTTAACATCATTATATGCCAATGCAATCATGTATTTGTCAATGCCTCTAATGTAATAAACTCTATGATAATTGAGGGATTTATTTTCTTTAATTTAATTGATTGTGGTCAATAATTCAGTTGAAAACCTATGGATATTCAATAGAAATATGAGGAATTTTAGTTGTTAGAAGTAATTTTAATATTGAGTTAAAGTAAATAAAATAGATATGAATTTCTAATGTATACTAAAGAAGGAAAGATTATTTTAGAGATAAGTTGGATGGTAAAAAATCATATTAACTATAATGAAGTTATTGATTTTACCAATAAAAAGGTGCCTCATTCATGTTTTCTTTCTTTCTTTTTTTACTATTGTTTGTAAGATTTTTTTAATCTTATGGTGAAAGGATTTTGTGCAAGTGAAATACAAGTGTGGTGGCATTGGGATGATGCTCAATAGAGATGTTTTTAGTTTATGTAGTAATCCTAGCTTCAATCCATATTTCATGATGTGTTTGATTTTATGCTCAAATAGATCTCCCTAGTAACGAGGATTTAACATTTTCTTGTCACAAATGCCTTATGGTAGTTTCTATACAAACAAATGTCGATGATCCTATGGCCAAGAATTTAGGACTCTCTCATCATAAATGTCTTGTGGTAGGCTAGCTCTATCATTTTCCAAATGCTATTAGACTCATTCATGTATTTTTATTGGTATAAGATTAATATTTTATATTTTTCAGTTAGTTTGACATCTATACGGGTGAAAACATAATGAAGATCACATCAAAATGAAATGCAACACTTAGAATTTGTATTTAAAATACAAACACAAAATTTTATTATAGTTTGAAGTTTCCATTAAATTTTTTTACGCAATTTATTTATTCTTTTATTTGTTACACCCCATTGTGTTATTACTGATTTACTTTTACCTTGATGGGTTAAAAATGCTATGATATATGCATTACATATTTTTGCCTTACCTCAAATAGAGGAGCTGGCTGACTATTATTTTCCATAAAGTGGAATTGTAGATTGGATTTTAAATGTTGTTTTGCATTATCATTATGCATTGAATATCGTTATGCATTTTAGTAAAGTTATGGAGTTGCTGAGTGCCATTCAGATGTTGCAGATTTAAAAGAAAGACAGAATCGAGTACATGTGCAAAATAGCATTTCAGATGCTTTTATTCATTTCAAAAGAACTCATATTTTTTGCTGGGCGTTTACTATTTACAATCTCAAAATAGTATTGCAACACCATGAGATGCAATTTTCTTTTCAAATCAAAGCATAATTAAACATCCAACAACAAGCTGGATATAATCTATAATCGTTTTAACACAGCATTGCATAGCACAATGCACTAATCAAGATGCGAAGGAGCATATATACAACAACATAGGTCACTGGGCTGGCTCATCAACGCTTGATGTTGATGGCACCGCCGCCCCGAGCTTCGGGCCGACTGTAAGAGGAAAGGAGGGTGTCAATGGCTCTGACTATGACATAACTCATATGATGCACCTACAATAATACAGTATGCTATGAGCAATGCATTGAAACAATCAAAGAGAATCAAATGCAGTATAAAGAAGTGAACTGAAAGAGAAGTATCAACATCATAATCAACATGTTTCATTTTTTATGCTAACACTGTTTGTTTCTTGCAGTAGGTAAAGTCATGAAGAGGAACATTATTCAAAGACTGAGCATGTGGAGTAAAACGGGCTCCCACAAGGGTAGAGCCCGGCATGCTGCCTGATGCATTTAATGGGCTGATTTTTGAAAGATTTTTCATCATATACATCAAACAGAGTGAAATACAACTGAAAGAGTAAAACGGAGTTATCCATCAAGTAACAAAACCAACTGTGCATTCATAACGATCAACATTTCTTTCTGAAGGCTACAGGTGAACAGTGAGTTTGGTTCACTTAAGGAATTTAACAGAATGCATTTGCATCAGAATTGTTGAATTACTTCATTTTCTGTGCTGATTATAATCATATGTCATGTGAGTTTCAATTCATTATTCCTCTTTCGGATAGTGAATAGGCATACATATTCCTTAATGACTTGTTCTATTTTTCATCATCAAAAAGAACAATTTCTGAGAGCAGGTTGAGCAGTGAAATATAAAAATGCATGAAGAGTACCATGTCGCTCACGAAAACAAATACGGATAATGCACTTGAGTGTTAGAAAAATTCATGGTTCTGAGTTGACTGGTGAAGAAATACTGCATTATCAATGGTAATAATAGGGTGTTCTTTCAGAAAAATAATAGAGGAGCAAGTATTTTTCTTTCCAGAGTGATTCTGAGTTACCAGTTATACTTTTAAACTGGTGTTTTAAAAGTGGTTCATACTGATGCAATGTTGCAATCCAAGAACAAAAGGTAAAGCCTCTACAGAATTCAAATATAGAAGATGGAAGCTACTATATTAGAGTTTAGTACTGGTTATTAGGAGGTGTCAGATTACTTGGTCAAGGTCTGGACAGAACAGTGAGGTAGAGTTTCTGTTATGTTATTTCTACAAGATGAGCACATAATGCAATAGGAGACCATGATGGAATTTCAGTTTCAAGCTTCATATGTATACGAGGTTCCAGAATATGCATTCATAAAACAGAAACCAGCTCTATGTCAATGACATCTCCGTGAATAGAGCTTAGGTATTATTATTATCAAGAAGGTTACATAAATACAAAATGTCACTGGTTTTCTGAGTCAAAGTCCTGAAATAAATGCAAGCAAGTATATAGTTTATCACCATTGCAAGCAAAGAAAGGAGGTCGAGTTCTGTCAAAAATTAGGAAAATATGCTTTTGTTTTGAAAATCTCCAAACCCATGATAGTATTTTGTTTCAGAAGTTCAAGTTAAGTTTCCGATTTTGGGTAGAGTTTATATCCATAAATGAATTTACAGTTTCTAATTTTAAATACCCACATGTGAATTCTGTTTCAAAAGTGCAGAAAGAGCAATAATAAAGATTTTCGGTATAGCTTTTTTTATCTACAAGAGGTCTTTCCAAAAACACATTGTCTTGGCGACTAGGAAGCATGAAGAGTTTCGGCAAGACACAAGTTTCCCTGTGAGATGTCACCTCGATTACACAATGTCTTGGCGACAGGAGTAAAGCATAAGAGTTTCGGCCAGACACAGGCTCTCTGCAAGAGGTCTCCTCAAAAGTAGTATGTTATGGCGACATTCATAAAACAAAAACCAGCTTCATAAAATTTTCAAACTGGTGGTCGAGCTCAGGAAAGACAAAAAGTAGACTTCTCTTTCAAAATTTTAAAATACCCATATGTGGGTTACTCTCAAAATACATAAAAATGGAGTTTTCCCTAAATATTTCAACTACCCATTTTTAGGGTTGGTTTCAAAATGCAAAAAGATAGCTACAAAAATACACATGCAAAATCTGGAGAAAATGGCAAGAATATTTAACAAATGCGAGCTCCCAGAATTGTAGCTAAAATACAAAAGAAGGATAATGCAGATTTATTAAAATTTCTTTAATACCCATATGCATAAATGTTATTAAATTAACATAATGGAGATTTTCTATTCTGGGTCAAGCCCAAAATCTGCAAGAATGCTTTCTATAGTGTTCTTTTGTTTCGGCCTGAACATAGCTAGAAGACTCATGAAATAAAGAAAGTCTTTTAGAGTTTCTATAGAGCAAAAAGATTACCAGTTCGAGGCAGGAACTGGGTACTCTTGCCGTGGCCAGAGGCTTCATTGAGCATCCAGAGGTTGAGAGTCGAGCCCATAATGAAGGTCAGGCTTACACATGAGCATGAGAAACACACAGAAATGCAGAATGAAGAGACAGTAGAGTATATTAGCCACTGCTTTGAGGCCGAAATGTGCAGAATACAAAGCTATAAAGTCCAAGAACACAAGCTTACCTCTGCACAGTAAGAACCAGAACACAAGTCGAGCTTTCATGAATGGACTGTGGGAGTCAAGCTCGAATCCATAATGGCGTGAAGAAATCAAAGTAAGAGAAAGTCAGAAATGAACAGGCCGCGCCCTTAGGGTTTTTGATACTCTAGATAATGAAGTGAAAAGGTTATTTCGCCATGAAAAAAGACTTACCCACTGAAGATTCGGTCAACTGGAGAGCAGAGGAGGATTTCTGTGCACACGGGTTCAAATCCAACACCATCATAGCGGCATTGTTCATGCAGACAAAAGTTCTTTCTTTCCAAAGTCACGGGTGCGAAATGGTGATAATTAGGGTTTGACCCTATTTTGCTCAAATCCCTAATTCGAGCATTATGAAGTTTCTAGAATATTCAATCAAAATGCAAGCTATGTCAAATATCAAACAGGCTTAACTCATAATGTTTTATGATTTATCAAAACCTAAGTTCGGTTTATATCAAATGGAGTCCAAAATTCTATGCTAGAGAGATGTCTTAAGTATTTAAGGCTTATTGTTTTGCCTTAGAGGTATGGGTTTATGACTTAGGGTATTATTTTAAATGAAGAGCAATTGGAGAGAATTATGAATACCTTAAGCCTAGGGTCAATATTTAGGGTTTTTATCTTTGATTGATTTTGGAGAAATCGATGATGGAGTTGATAGAGTATGACATTGTGGTATGTTTTTATGAGTTTTTGGGAAAAAATCAATTATTGTAATGGAGAAATAAGGGTGATTATTTCTTTTTGCAAAAGATTTCCAATCTTTGAGTTGCAAAAATAGACAAATTTAAAAAAATTTGCATCTTGTAAAGCAGAAGCATAAAAGCAATATGTTATAAATTGCTTTGTGTTTTCTTGCTATTTTTAGCAGATCTTTGATTGACTTTCCTCTTGGTCAGATTCCAGACTTATCTTGGAGAGATAAGGTGTTTTTTGAACTTTTAAAGCAGGATTTGCCTATTTTTAGGGGCTTGATAGTGTAATCATAAAAGGCTTTGTGCTTTTTTCTGCTTTAAAGCAGTTTTTGAGTTTGTTTGAAGCCTTTTTTCCTTGAGCTTTTTTTGAGCTCAGATTAGGGTTTCCTTGAGAGTTATTTGGATGGATTTAGTCTTTCAACTCTCCATTCTCAACAGTTCAGATCAGTTTCTTGCCCTTACTCATTTTCGGGGAGCTTGTAAACCTTTTGATACTCAGTTTTGGGACAGATTGACACTCTTCCAGTTTTAATAGAGCAGCAGATTTCTCCTTCTTATTTTTTGTCTCAAGTTTTGTAATAGCAA
>VDFB02219626.1:0-18975 GCA_007258455.2 Sequoia sempervirens
AATTGTTTTATCTGATAGTGATTAAGTCTTTACGATTTTTGCTTGAATGTTCTAGATTTCGATGGTTGCTATGTTTATTTTGATTGCTTTATCAAAGGGTGAAGATAATGATAACTTTATTATGGATGGATAGTTTATTACAAATAAGCAATGACGAAGATGGTATTTCTGAGATTTTTTAAATGTTTTTGTGCTTTTGTGAAGGTTATTTGAGGCTGCTTTTGGTATTTTTGAAGAAATTTTGAATTTGTTTTTGAATTTTTTTTGGAGATATTTTGATTTTTTTGGTATTTTGAGGATATTTAGACCAAGAGAACATGACCTAGGGGATTGAACTAATGCCTCAAGGGCTCATCAATGATGGCATTGCTTATGTAATTGTGTAGAGGCTTCATAGTTCAATTATTTGGACTAAGATTAGCTCATATTTGGATAGATAATAATATTTTTGGGGTTTTTGATATTTTGTAAATGTTTTTGGATTTTCAGGAATATTTGGATGTTTTTGGATTTTCAAGAATATTTGGATGTTTCTAGATTTTCAATAATGTTTCGATGTTTTTTAGAATTTACAGGATTATTTGAATGTTTTTTTGGATTTTTTAAGGTTATTTGGATGTTTTTGGACTTTTCAAGGTTATTTGGATGTTCTTGGATTTTTTAAGGATATTTGGATGTTTTTGGATTTTTCAAAGATATACACGACTTGAGAGATGGACAAGGATCCAATCCGCCTACTAGGTTTAGGAGGATGCCCCCAGTTAGTTATAGGATTACATTTATTATGGATAGATGGGATGATGCAGATGGAGGATATTGAAAGTGCAAAAAGGTTAGACACTTAACAAGTGATCAAGACATGGTTGGACACATGTTTATTATGAAGTGGATGGATGGAATAGATGAAAGCATGATTATGATAATGGATGGATGAGATGGAGAGATCAAGAGAAGTCTTGATAGATGATGAGGTGGATCTTATTCAAATGTGGTGCATGTTTTCCAGGTTTTCACCACTATACCTATCCTAGAAGCACCATTGAAGTGGTTTTCACTTACAAGATGATTTCTTTCTCTTTACTATTTTTGATATTTTTTATTTTTTGCTTTTTTACTTTTTTTTTTTTTTTTTCTAGGATATTTTGATAGGCTAAGTGTAAAACTTCTTGAGATGGCTACTAGTGATAGGTTTTTCCAAAGTTTCTCCTTTAGGGGTAGCCAACTAATATGCACCCAAGTCGTAGTTTGTGCTAATCACAAAGGGTCCCAACTAATTCGGTTCAAGTTTTTCTTTACCCTCTTGATTGAGTTGAATATTTTGATTTTCCTTCAAGATTAAGTCACCCACTTGGAAGCTCCTATTGTTGATTTTCTTATTGTAGTTGTGCTTGAGACGGTTTTGATATACTTGAAGATAGTTGAGAGTGCTCAAACGTCTTTCGTCCAACAACTCAAGCTCGTGTAGTCTAGATACTCGATATTCTTCATTGTTGACAAGATTCTGCAAGGATACCCTTAAGGAAGGAATTTCAACCTCTATAGGTAAGATAGTTGCAGTTCCATATACTGGGGAAAAGGGGTAGCACTAATGGGTGTTTGGATGTTGGTTCGATAGGCCCACAAGGTTGGATTTAGTTGGAGGTACCAATCACGATTGACATCATTAACTATCTTTTTGAGGATTTTTAGAATGGTTTTATTAGAAGCTTTTGCCTTACCATTTCCTTGGGGTAGTACGGGGTGGAAAAGCGATGTTGGATGTGGAACTTAGCGTAAATATCATATATGTCTTGATTCTTAAATGGAGTTCCATTGTCAGTGACAAAGGTTTGAGGTATGTTGTAGTGACAAATCAAATAGTTTAGGATGAACTTAGCTATTTTCTTGCCTATAAAATAGGTCAAGGGTATGGATTCCATCCACTTCATGAAGTACTTTGTGGTGGTTATAATGAATTTATGTCCATTTGATGAGCTAGGGGATATCTTGCCTATGAGGTCGAGTCCCCATAGTGAAAATGACCATGGTGTAGTGATCGAATGTAACTCTTGTGCTGGTGCATGAATAATATCACTATGCTACTGGCATTGAAGACATTTATTAGAAAACCGACTAGCTTCATGTTCCATCATAGGCCAATAGTATCCAATCCTTAGTAGCTTCTTAACTAAGATAGGTCTACTAAAATGCAACTCGAAAACACCTTCATGTACTTCTTGCAAGGCAATCAATGCCTCTTCAGGGTTACAACATCTAACTAATGTTCCAACAAGACTTTTTCGGTATAACACATCACCAAGGATGTTAAAACGTGAGATTCGTCAAATAAAGGCTTTCTTTTGGTTGCTAGTGAGATTAAGGGGGATTCTTCCATGTTGAAGATAGGCATAGATATCTTGATACCAAGGTGAGATAGGACCAATAACTTCACACATGAGTTTATATTTTGGGACATCAAATGCGGGTATACGCAATTTCTCCAATAGAAACTCACATTTATAGGTGTTTTGCAGCATGTGTAGAAGAGAACCATTAGAAGCCATAGTATCAGAAGCTTTGTAATTTTTCCTTGGTATTTATTTAAAGAGAATTACTAGAAAAGATAACTTGAAACTATCTACCATCCTTTTTTAAGGAAGAAATTTATCATTCTTGGTTTTGTATTTGTCATTCACTTGTCAGATTACTAGTTGTGAGTCACCATAGACTTGTAATTCCTTGATTTTCCATTCAACTGACATTCTTAGTCAAATGATCTATTCTTTATACTCTACTATGTTGTTAATACAAGGAAAGGCTATCCTGTATGATTTGCGTATATAATCTCCTTAAGGTGTAACAAAGAGAATGCCAACTCCTAATCCATGTTGAGTGTGAGATCCATCAAAGTATAATTTCCATTGGCTTGTTTGAGTCATCGCAAGGATTCCTTCATCCAAAAATTATAATATCAAAGGATGGTGGTCCTTAATAGGTGCTTCAGCCAACTGATCTGCTATCACTTGTCTCTTGATTGATTTTCTATCTACTCTATGTCAAATTCACTAAGGATCATAACCCATTTTTCCATTCGATCGGTTAGGGCTTCCTTAGACAAAATATATTTCAATAGGTCTACTTTAGAGATGAGCTTGATTTGTTGGTTAAGCATATAATGTCTAATCTTTTGTGATGCAAAGATAATGGCTAAACAAGCCCACTCCACAAGTGTGTAATTTAGTTCATAGCCCACCAATGTATAACTAATATAATATACCACTCTTTCTTTACCAACCTCATTATGTTGTGCTAATAAAGAACCCAAAGTTGTTGAAGTTGTTTCAATCAATATGTAGAGGATTAGTGGTTTGTTTGGTAGAGGAGGCATAAAAATAGGAGGTGACGCCAAATAGTCCTTAATCTATTGAAAAGTTTGTCGTCACTTCTCTTCCCATTTAAAGGTAGCATCTTTGTGAAGCAAATGTGTAAAAGGATGGAACTTTTTAGCTAGCTAAGCTATGAATCTCTGGACTGACTGAAGTTTTCCTTGAAGGCTACGAAGTTGTTTCAGAGTCCTTGGTGGAGGCATTTCCATGATGGCCTCAACCTTAGTAGGATCCACCTCTATACCTCTTCAAGATATAATGTATCCTAGTAGCTTCCCTAATGTAATGCCGAAAACATATTTCTTCAGATTGAGGTGTACCTTATACTCTTCCAACCTATCAATTATGCATGCTAGGGCATCCAAGTGACCTTGTCTTGTTTGGTATTTTGTTAGAATATCATCTACATAATCCTCCATGGTGGTGTGAAACATGTCATGAAAAATTACGATCATCGCCCTAAAATAGGTAGCTCTCGCATTTTAAATCCTAAACGACATGAAATTCCAATAGTAAGTTCCCCATAGACAAGTGAATGTTGTCTTGTGTTGGTCTTCTAGAGCTATTTTAATCTGATTGTATCCCAAAAAACTGTCAATGAGGGAGATCATTTTGTGACCTGTTGTTAAATCCACTATGACGAACCAATATTCGGTAAGGGAAAATCATCCTTGAAATTGTTTCGTGTTAACATCATTAGGTATGGAAGACTCTAATATGGCTTTATCCAAAACTTCTTTATGAGTAGGGGATATTTTGAGAAATTAAAGAATCGAAATCTATGTGGGAGTCTTTTTTAGATGGCCAATAAGATTATACTTGGCTTGTGGAGGCTTAGTGAAAGCTTTATATTATGGTGGGGCTCCTTGGATTGTAACTTTTCCTCATCGTGTAGTAACATTACACTCAGGATTTTTACCAACTATAGTTATGACTGTGATATGATGGTTGGCTTCATAAGTAGCACCCACTAAAGTATCATAGGAGAATGTGAATTTATTGAAATCCTATCCCTTACCTTTGTCATTTCCTTTACTATGGTTGAGGATTGGATCCTTATAGCTTCCCAAGTCATTGTTACTAGATGTTCGAAGATGATGTTCAATGTCAACTTCTCCCTTATCAATTAGATCTTGTATGATGTTTTTTAGTTTCATACAATTATTGGTTTTATGTCCTTTAGTTCTATGAAATTCACAATGGTAATTCTCATTATACCAAGGAGGTTTGAACTATGCTTCTTCATAGTTCTTTTGTTTCAGTAATTTGATAACGTTTGTTTGAAGCAATTTGTGCAAGACCACTTCTATAGCTTCTCCCAAAGGAGCGTACCTTTGTCTTGTTTTATTGAAGTTATTTTTCATAGGTCTTGATGGTCCCCTTGGAGGATTTTTATTTTTTTTGGTTGGTTGATTGCTTGGAGGATTGTTTGGAGGATTGTTTGGAGGATTTTTTTGAAGATTGTTTTGAGGATTGTTAGATGGAGGTTGTATGTTTCATATGAATTTGGAATCCACTACTCCATCATTGGTAACATTCTTGTTCTTCACCCATAGACGCAGTTTATCATTTGACCTATAAGGTTGGTATTTGTTGTTGTATATCTTGACGAGTCCTTTTGTAATAAGGGCTTTTTCAATGATGTCATCAAATGTGTTAGGACATAGCATGGTCAATTGAAATCTCAAATTAGTGTTTAGATTTCGAATGAAAATGTCAACAAGTTGCTTTTTAGGGACATACCATTTGCATTTACTTGCTTCGTGTCTCCATCGCTGGAAGAAGAAAGCAAAATTCTCGCCTTGGTTTTGTTTTACTTTGTACAGATCAGTCACAATGATGTATTGATCTATGTTGTGTGAGAAATGATTAATGAGTTTTTCATGAGTTCATTGAATGTTTTGATTCCAGGGGGTAAATGAGAAAACTATTCTATAGCTTGCCCACCAAGGCTCCTTGGGAAGAGTCCCATTAAGTATGTGTTGTTGTAGGCTATGTCCATGCAAGCCACGGAAAATTATCATGTGTGTTCAATGGGATCTCCTTTTCCTTTGTACTTGTAAAATTTAAGAATTTCAAAGTTTTTAGGAAAAATGATCATGGCAATGTTTCGATCATATGGATAGGGAAAAATGTCTTCCAAGGCATAGCTCCTCTTAGTATTTCCAAGTTGTATGTATACTATCTTTTGATTGAGATTTTGGATTTGCAATGCTATCTCATTTCCTTGAGTGTTTTGAGGAGGATTAGGTGGGTTATAGTTTTGATGTCCTAAGAGGGATGATGAGTTGTAAGATGGGGTTTGAGTTTTCATTGAACCTCGAGGGATGTTGTATTGATATTGAGGAGGAACATTTAGATTTTGAGGATTGATGTTTGAGTATTGAGGGTTGATGTTTTGATGTTGAGGGTTTATGTTTTGATGTTGATGGTTTATGTTTTGATTTTCAGAAATGAGGTTTTGGTGTTGAGGTTCAACATTTTGATGTTGAGGGTTTGTGTTTTGATGTTGAGGGATAAGGTTTTAGTGTTGAGGATTCGTGTTTTGTTGATATTGGGGGTTGACGTTTTGATGTTGAGGATTTTTTTTTTGGTTGATATTGAGGATTTATGTTTTGATGTTGTGGTGTTTGGATGTATGAAGCATCATATTGATATTGCATTGTGTTAGGATCCAAATTTTAAAAGTTCAACCCTTGTTGATATTGAGTGTTGTATGAGGGGTTTTGTTCTTGGTGAAGAGGTTGCTTTTGAATGTGTTGTTGTGTCATGTCTTGAGAAGTGTTGTGTGAAAGGATTGGATGTGTGTTTGCTTGATACATGGTGTAGACACCTAAAAATGACCTAGGCCTGCAAGCTTCATTTTTACCACTTTCGTCCTAGCATAATTAAGTCATTTAATTATGTCCTTGGTCCACATTCGACTATTGATTAAATAATTCATAATTATTTAATTAATTCATATCATTATTCATGATTATTAAATAAATAAATTTTATTTATTTATTAATCGTCATTAATTGTCTAAGTCTTCCTTTAATTAAATAAATTTCTTAATTTATTTAATTCCCCTTTAATCATTTATTTCTTCTTGATTATTAAATAAATAAATTTCATTTATTTATTTATCGTCCTTGATTGTCTTAATTAAATAAATTGATTAATTTATTTAGTGTTGAATCTTATCTGCTAAATTAAATAATTAAATTTAATTATTTAATTGCCAATTAATATTCTTCTCATTTTAAATAAATTAAATGATTTAAAATGTCATGGCAGTATAGCTGTCCAGGTCCTTTTGATAAATAATGAAAAGATTATTTATTATCTCTCAAAATCATAATTTGAATTATTTTAATTCAAATTAGTAGTCTTCAAAATCAAGCAATCGGTGATTCTTGATTTTCCAAATCTTATCTTCAGTCAGCATCTTATCTCTTTGATTTTTCGAATCTTGTAAATCAGGCAGTCTTATCTTATTGATTTTTCGAAAATCTTTATTTTCTAATTAATTTGTCTCATTTATTCTCCACCGTCGATCCGATTTTATTTTGACCGTTCGATTAAGGATTTTGCCCTAACCCTAATTAGGGATTCTTAGGTTTAATCTGGATCGTTCATTTCATCAATTTATCTCGTCCGTCCATTCGAAATGGCCTTTTCTATAAAATGCCATCTTCTTCTCATTCTTTGAACACACACACATGCTGAAATTTTGCATAATTATTATAGGCATTTACTTAGTTTCACATTTATTGTCATAGGCAATTGTAGTATTTCAATATTGGCATTTGTTTTAAGCATAGGCATAGACATTGACTTTTAGACAGGCATTTAGACTTCAAGTAAATCCTTCAAAACTTGCTTTAGTCTTGTCTCTTGTCAAAGTTGCTCATACAAATCTGAGGGCATCTTCATTTACTACAAGCTAGGAGGTGTAACGAAGGTCAATCATGGAAGAGGAAGACTTATGGTAATATCGTTCCTTTTGTTTTCATCATTTTTCCTTTGTGCTTCGTTATTTTCTTTGGATTTTGGTGTTATTGATTAACAATCTAACAATCTGATTTTCCCTTGATTACACATGGCTTGTTGTTGAGGAGGGTTGGCTTGTGTATTTTAATAGATTGGTGGTTGTTATTGTGATTGAAAATGTGGATTAGTTTGTTGTGGAGGTGGATTGAGAATGGATTGTTGTTGAGGTGGAATGTTTAGATTAGGAATGATATAGATGGGTGAAGCCATATGTTGTTGTTGTGGTGGAATGTTAGCATGTAATGGTATATTTGGTACGAAGTTTGGTGGTCTTGAAGGAAGGTTTGACATGTTTTGCATGTTAGGGTTTTGACCTTGTTGAGGTGTATTTTGTGACAAAGATATTTCATACAAGTTCTTTGATACATTTGGTCTTCGCGTATTGTTTGAATCATTATGAGTTACAAGTGGAGTGGTGAAAGGGTTGGTTGATTGTTGTGTAAGGTTTTGGGCTGGCAAAAGATTAGGATCCAACTTGTCTTGCATGAGAAGGATCATTTGTTTGTGTAAGAAAGGCTAGAATTTCCAGTTGTCTTATAGGTTGAGAGACTTGTTGGACCACCATATCTTGACCTCTATGGATAAGGGTTAGATCTTTAAAAGCCTCAACATTAAAATCAATGAGTATCCTAGCACCATGTTGGGAAAGCCTATAAAAGTACGTGTTTGGATTGAATGTGAGTAATGCATCAATGAATTTTACCATTTGAGGATTTTGAGTCATTTCCAAGATCTTTTATTTGATGAGTTTTCCATTAGAGTCTTCTTCTACATATCCATCTTGTCCTCTAGTGGTTTGATTTCATTATCGAGAGATGATGTTTTGGTGTTGAATATTGGCATTAGGTTGTTAAGGGGCCACATTTGGTTGTGGTGAGGATTAACATTTTTTTTTGTTGAGGATTAATATTGCATTGTTGAGGGGTGTTGTACCCAAGAGCAGTACTAGAGGGAAATCCCCATGTCATTTTAGTTGTATTTTCAACATTTATGGTGTTTGGGATGTTAAAAATGCTAGGATTGGCTGCCATATTCTTCTTGTGTTGTATTTTCTTCTTATGTTGTGATTTAGTGGTTGTCATAAACTCACAAAAGACCTTAAGGATGAAAAACTTGAGATAATGGTAGGTGTGTGATGATGTTTTTTGGATTTAGAATTTAAAATGGATTTAAAAGGATGTGTTGACAAGTCTTTTGGACAAAAAGAGATTATGCTCATGTTGATTGAATTGGATAGGTTAACCTTTAGACAAAAGGATAATGGCCAAAGTTGATTGGATTGTGCTAGATCTCAAGATGTTGGTGAAAAGTTGGATCAATGCCTTTACTTGGACTAGACTAATGAGTACAAGCAATAGGATATGATGATAATTTTATAAACCTAGAGGGGAGATAGTTCTAGTAAGTTAACAAGCCCACAAGATGAGGATGAATGTGATCAAAAGATACTAGCAAGATGATTGGTTTGATTTTGATAGGTTGATGTCCAAAAGGTTGATTTGATGCTTTGACAAAGAAATGTTAAGGATGGTCTATAAGACTGATAGTGTTTGAGGTTGTTGATGTCTAAGGATGTGTGATAAGGTTTATGTTTTTCCAAAAAGCTATAATGAAATTTCCTAGGAAAAATAATTTGAAAGGATAATTTTAATGTTTGAGGATGAAAAGGATTGTTTAGGACTATAAAGTATATTATGATAGATGGTTCTAGTTTCAGGATGATAGGTTATGACAGTTCTAAGTTCTAAATTTTTTGTAGGTCTGAGAATAACAATGTCATAGACAAACAAGGCAATCTGAATAAACACAACACACTACCTAGGACAAATTCGACAAAGTGTTTGTAAGAGCGGTAGTATGCAAAAGACACGATAATATGATGACAACCAAATGTGACAAAGCATGCAGAAGCATCACTACATAGAGAATATTTTGACAAAGTAAAAACTAATAAAAGATGTAAAATAGGTAAACACAATGATTTTCATAGAAAAGGTAGCAATATGTCAAGACATAAGTGACAATCTATGCAAAAGTGGTAATTTGTAGATTTAGACTAGAAAAATGAAGGGCGAGAAGATGCAGACTAATGTGAAAATGTGACAATATACCATACATGAGCACTAACACGCTGACACAAATGTGGTAATATGCAAGAAAAAGTGGCAAGATGTGCAGAAGTGGTAGACTGTGACAGATAGACACAAGTTTCTATGACTATTTCAGTAATCAATGAAGGTTTTAGTAAGTTTGATTTGTAAATGTCTGAGTTATGTTCTTGATAGCAAGTGATACAAACAACATACATAAAAGGAAATAATGACCCCAAGGTGATATGATATTTCACAAGCTTTCTTCCACAAAGCTCGCTAGTATAGCCCAATTGAAAACACGTCAAATAAGCAAGACCTAGCTAGTAATAAAGGTGTATCTCCCTATAGTATGGCCACCACACTTGCATGTTAATACCAATCAAGGAGTGGGTAACTAGGGTATGCAAAGGTCATGTACCACCTTGAAACCCCTCGCCTTGAGAGGATGAAGTCCTAACAAAACACAAAGTCACCTCAACCAAGGATAGTACGTGGTGAGTAACTTCACGTGACGATGCTATCACATTGTTCCACTATAGCTTGATGGAAAAAAGGTCTTAGGCTTATAAATAACAAGGGCTCATAGTGGAGGTCCTTCATAAACACCAATTCATATACAAATGGGAGATTGAAATCTCACTTATTGTTTCTAGAATCACCTAGGACCACAAAGGAATGCCTGACATGTCATAATTGGATTGAGCTACAACTTTCACTCTCACACCTTTATATAGCCCATCAAAAAAAATTTGCTTGAGGTCAAACTCTAGGGTGATGAAATCCCTAAGTGGGTCTCCTAACAAAAATGGAAGGAATAGTGTTACTATATCTCATTGCCCAAGATTGCACTAGGCACAAGGGGAGAGGATATGTAGACAATTCCTTTGGTATACAACAATAAATACAAACTAGATGTGTTTCTCATCACCTAAGATCGCATGAAGCACAAGGGGAGAGGATACATACACTCTATCCTACCAGTCATGGAAAATAAGTTAATTTTAGATCACTAACTTGAAATGTGGTCTAATCTAACAATCAAAAGTAGAAAAGTTTGAATGATTATCTGTCGTGGTGTGTGGATGGTGTCAGGCTCAGGTGGGTTGGGGTTTAGGGGTTGGGTTGGTTGGTGGGATCGGGATGGGTGTGGATGGGGCCTCATGGAGTGGAATGGGATGTGGAATGATGGGAGTGGAGTCATGGGTGGAATATGGTCTTGGTCTCTCATGAGGTGCATGGAATGGAGGTGGAATGGGAATGTGATGCGACAACGACGGGTGGATTTTGGGTTTTAGGGTGGATGGGATGGATTGCGATGGACTGCCGATCTGGAATGGGACGGAATGGATGGATATCGGTTATCGGTTATGGTGGTTTCGGTTTTGGGATGGATTGGATCGGATGGATGAATCAAAAAGAGATCAGAATTGAAAGTGAATTTGAACTCAAAAATATCTCCATAATTTAGAAATTGGATTTAAAGATATAATGAAATGAAGGATAGAATTTGATCAAGAAAATGAAAGGGTTGAGATGAATAGAGAGACTTCCAGTTAAGTTAGGATATTTTTGAAAAAGAATATTCCATGGGAATATACCTTTAAGAGGGAACATTAAAATAATTAAATAATTCAAGATTATTTAATCATGAAGGATTAGGGTATTCCTTTTTTAAAAAGAATATTATACAAGTGGAAGGGAAAATTAGATAATTAAATATTTCAAAATTATTTAATCATGAGACATTAGAAGAAAATTATATTTTTCTAATTAAATAATTAAAAATTATTCAATTAGAGGTGATAAAGAGAAAAATTAATGAAAAATGATGAATTAATTTTTATTTTTTTTAAAAAGGGGTAAAAACTTTATTGAAATTCAGAAAAGAGCATTACAATGAAAGCAAGGGACCCAGGTCTCATAGTCAACAAGATCAGCAAAACAAAACAAAAAAAACCCCATCTTCACCATCATCCTTCATCACTCCCATCCCAATCCTCAACAAGAATTCTCTCCAAATCAAGACGGAGCTCCCGAGGAACCAACTCCCACCCCTCAATTCTCTAGCCATCAGCATGCTTCGAAGCCCATTTCGCTAAGCAATCAACAACCCTATTCCACTCCCTTGGGATGTGAACAAAAGTCACCATTTCCATCAACAAACCAACCCACAAAATCTGTTGCACAACCATAGCTAACTGCCAACTGACATCCTTCACTTTTTGCTCAATAAGAAAATTGATCAAGACCTGGGAGTCGGATTCACAGATGATCCTTCTCCACCCCAAAGCATGAGCCTTCTCCATGGCGCATAGAATAACCAACCCTTCCACAAGGTTGATAGTATGTGTCCCTTCATAGACCAAAAAGAGGAAGATGACCAACCCCGAGGAATTCCTACCAATCCCCCCAATACCAGTCAGTCTCAGATTGCCCCTTGAGGATCCATCTCTATTAATATTCAGCACACTAGATGGGGGGAGCTGCCACTTGCCCACCCTATGAATTTTCTACTTCACTCGCTGCCCCCTCTTGACACATGCAGAAGCCAAAGACAACCCTTGAAACCCCAGGAAAAATGATGAATTAATTAAATAATTCAAAATTACTTAATTAATAGATGAAATTAAGTTAATTAATGAAAAATGATGCTAAAAGGGGGAATTAATGATGAAAGTGATAAAAATGATAGATTATGCAATGTTAATAATGGATAATGATGAAATGATGCAAAATTCAAGATTAGGGATGTGTGATACGAGTTAGGAATTTTTGCATGTCTATAGTACTCCTTTGTGTTAAACACAAATATGTGATCCACTGGTGTCATATTAGGTTTAATATCCCTTTTGAAGTTCTTTATCTAAAGCCTTGTAAATATTTGAAGTTCCTTACCAAATTTAAAATTAAATATCTATCACCTTTTGATCACCAAGATCCCTTATTGGGAAATGTTAGAGCATATATAATAAAATATATATTAACCTTTTTATGTGTGTATCTCAATCACACTTATTTATGTTATCATATGATTAAATATTTTTGAATGAATATCTTAACTGTTGCTACAAAAACATTCTTTAAAACATATAGAATACAATATAGACCACACAATATTACAATATGGAATACATGACATCTATCAATTTTGCAATGTATACTATATCACTATAGACCACAATAATTTCAAGAAAATGCTACTGATAATGGAAATGATTGTAATAGCAACAATACATCCACCAAACACACCTAAAACCATTGTGAATAATATCCAATAATCTAGATGACGCGATACTCTTAAGAATGCAATTACACAATACCTATATATGATTATCAACTAGCCTTCAAAAAAGTGACAAGACAATAATCTCAAAATTTATGGCTTACATGAGGTTATGTCTATAAAAAAAATTAATAACAACATTTAAATATTAGAATGATCGTGTGATTTAACAACTAACAATCCAAATCCTTTTATACCTATAACTATTATAGCTAATAGGATTACATACAATATTCGAAACATAATAAAATATATTTAGCACTCTACACAAATCAACCTTAATAGAGTAGCCACAAGAAATGATCTTTATTAGAACATGCCAATGCAATGCCAATTCAAAATTTTCCCTACTCAAACGGCCTCACAAATATTTATTATTTGAATTTCCAAGGAAAATTCTATCAAAAACCAACTAATGAATGCAATTTTTGAACTTGGAATTTCTACAAACTTTCAACACATGAGTGATCATTCTCTCTCATTCTTTAACCCTGGTGCTCTCATTGTTTTCTTGTACTTTAGTTACCTAGTTCATTATTTCTTAGTTTTTTCCTTCTTTTATCATCTCATCAGTTCATGGTAGGTTACTCATTCTCCCCTACTAGTTTTTTGTTACTTTCTCCTTGATTGTTTTCTTCCATTTATTTTTCTCCTCAACCTCCTTAGTTTCTACTTAATTATTGATTTATTTTTATTTTATATTTTATATAATTTGTTTAATTAGGCTTCCTTTCCTTCCTTATCAAGTTCTTGGTTCTTGTGTCACCCTCCCCTTCATCTATTTAGTCATATTGGCATGCTAGCATACCACCATTCTCTTCTCTAGCTATTTCATCCTAATCACTGATCATAGAGTATGATTTGAAATATTGATGTTTAGAAAATTCTACATAGTCGAACCAAAAGATTTCCAAACTAACATTATGGACTATGAAAATCTCATGGTTTTAATTATAAAATAAGTGATCTTTGAGTGAAATCACCTCAATGTATCGAAAGGTTTTCATTCCCCAATTATGCTAGAAACCTAAAGGGTTTTTATCCTTTGATCTCCATGATTTCAAGGTTTTTCATCCTTGAATTTCTTCTTGAACACAAGGCTCAAACAAGATGAAGAAATTGGTTCATAATCAACATGCCTTCCATTGATCCTTTTTGTTGCTTATATAGATACATTGGCTCCTCTATTTTCTATTCAAAAGATTCCTTTTAAATTATAATCCTCACTTTAAATATTAAAATATCTCTAGGAGTTATAAAATTCACTTTTCTATTCTAATGATAACATTAAGTTGTGGGGCGGGGGGCCTAGCTTGATTGGCTAAAGCATCCTATTGCAGGCAAGAGGTCATGAGGTCTAGTCTCCCCCCACACCCATGGTACCAGAGGGCATGTCGCGCCGGCGCCACTGGTCACGTGAGAAAAGTTTACCAGTCGCACTACAGTTTATAGGGGGACAAATACCCGACCGATTCTTGTAGTCTAAAAAAATAAAAATTAAGTTGTTCCCCGTTTATGTAGCTTAAGGACTTAACTTAAAATGTTATTATTAGATTATTTTAATTTTTGCTTTTATCCCATGAGAACTAATTAAGGAATGAGCTTTTTGATCCCTTGTTTGGTATGTTTGAAAGGGGACATCACATTAGGTACTTATTTTCTTACCCAAAATTCTAGTTTCTTTTGTGTTTGTGGATGAATGGTATGAATTTGATGCACCACACAACCTCTTGATTTAGTTTCCATGTAGTATTTTGGTCATGAAACTATGGTATTTTTACTAATTTTATTTGTCTCTTTATTTTGTTATTTATTTTATCATACTTTTCTATTTTGGCACATGGTCATCCACTTCATGCTAATGGCCTCATAGATATTTTTTATTTATGTTAAAGAATGCCAAGATCAAAGAGCATGAAACAACTTCCACAAGTGAAAAAATAATGCACAATATTATGTCTATCAAATATAAAATGAAGATTGTATAATACAATGATCAAACCTTGCTTATATAGGCAAGGATGAGGAGGTGAGAAGGTAGGAGTGAAACTCTAACTACCCATTCATAGGTGGGACACTTGTGAGATCACTTGAAAAGTGTGTGAGCAAGTGTCAATACATGTGTCTCAAGTGATGAGGACACATGCATCAATTCTATGAAGTAAGACAAAAGCAAAAGAAACCTAAGTAAACTTAAGTTAGGTGTGAATAGATCAATCCTAGGAAGGTGATTAGCTAACTAGGTATGATAATAACTCTATTTACACTAACACCCCCATTAAGTGCAACTTAGGGAGTAATGTATGCACTAATTATGAGTATCAGCTACTAGTCCATGTTAGGTACTAATGTACAAATATCTCATAAAGTGGAGTAAAGGAGACAAACCCAATGGGAAATAAAAACCCCTCTCCAAAAGAGAAATGATGCAATAGAATAAAATATGCAAGTGAAGAAGAAGTGATATATGGAGAAATCATGATGATCCCCAATGACTACTTCTAACACAAAGTACAATGAATGTTTTCCCCATAAGATAGAAAAAAGAGAAGGTCTATGTGACCTCCCCAAAAATGTGAAGTGATGAACTCCATGTGAGGAAACGTTTCTTCTTAAAACTACTAATAGAAGAGAAACCATGCAACCTCCCCTCAAAATGATGCCTATAGTATTGGTAGATGCTCAAAATTCGATGTTGAAGATGATCTATGAATGTTGAACAACATTTCTCCCCTTGGGAATAACAAACACCACAAATGTGTGCAAAATGCCTCCCCATTCCAAATAGGAATATGTAGGAAGTAAGGTGAATGAATTTGAATGATGCACATGATCCAAATACTAAAATAATACTAATGATGACTTTGAATGATGCTCAAAGATATCCAAGCCAATGTTGATGTGTGATGGATGCTGATAAGATGGATCGGGTACCATAGAAGGTTCTAGAACAGGGATCATAAATGTATGGTTATGTTTGGACCGATGTGAATTTGATATTGTTGTAGATGATAATAACTAAGTCAGATAGGTCAAATCATGATTATTTGCGCAATATATCACAATAGACGTTGATGTAGGTGAGACAAGAGCAATATATAAAGATGGAAATGAGGATGCAACTTCATCAAATAGAAGACGAATGTCCTCAATGGTGCCAACCAAATCTGCAAGGTGGGATTCTACAAACAAAGATGTTATGTCTAGTAGATATGCATCCCATTATGGTGGATCTAGATTGACGATAGCATTGTCCTGATGTAAAGAATCGTTGGAACTCGTGAATGAGTCAAAACTAGATTCAAATGTAGTATCAGATGATATGGGTGATGAGATATCAATGCAAGTCATCGAACTACACTATTCATCCACAAATGATGGTTTCCAATAAGATGTACCTTAGTGATATTTTTTTTGCAAGCTACAATAATAAGTCAATGATTTAATGGGAGACATGAGGATAAAATTCATCGACATGTTGATTACCCCCACAATATTTGCACTTATTTTTGAATTTTCTAGACATGGTCTAATTATAAGCAAAAAATCAATGTGAACGCAAGATTGACCCCCCCAAAATGATGTGTTGATTGTAGATCCCCTAAAACAATGTGCAAGAAATTTTTGCAAGTTATGAATATAAGATGCCAAATCAACCATTTATTTAATGCATGATGACTTTTATAAAAAAGGCTATACAAATCTTAATTTTACAGGAAAAATTATATTCCTTGCAAAATTCTGATAGAAATGAAAAAAAAGTATAAAATTTCGATAATAGGGGTGAAATTTTTTCCCAGTCAAAATTTGCATACAAATTTAACTTTGAAGGTTAAAAATACAAGTAAACAATAGAAAATAAAAAATATATCTTGATGCTAAACCATCAAAATCATAACCAACTTTCCAACAACTATTTACAATTGAAAAAACACCCCTTGTTTGCAAGTTATGCAAAAATGAAAAAAGCCCCCTTTTGCTAGTTTATTGCAAAAAAAAAAATTCTACCCTGCCCCTTATAAAAGTTTATAGTTTTTCATAAAATTACTAACACAAAGTTGAGAGTTAGCAATAAATGTGAACATTGACAAAAAAAATATGCCAAGTCAAAAGGTTGTAGAGAGAGTAGAAGTGGTTAGTCAAGTGACACTTGTGGGGGTGGGTTGAAGTGTTAACATATTCAAGTGGCATGGAGAGGGAAAATAGGGCCATGTAGGATAATAATATATATTTGGAGGAGTCATTGAAGGTTGTAGGCCACTTGTAGAGGGTGTTGACCAAGAAAGAGATGTGAGTGCCTCAAGAAACCACTTTAGACATTCACAAATTTGGAAGAGGCTACAAATGGGGTGTTTCACCCAAGTATCTTAAAGTTTTAGTTATGAGCAATTGCTACCATGTGCTATAGAGGTGTGAGAAAGGTAACAATAATATATGGAGGGAGGCATGTAGATTCACCTAACATACAACAAAAAAATAAATAATGTAGGTTGTGTGGGAGTTCTAGATGTGCTATAGATTAAGGGCGATGGTTTCTTAGACTGTTTCTTGAGTGTAGATACATGTGAGAGGTGTGTAGAGGCATAAGGGAAAATGTGGGCTGCTAAGGATGATGGGAGGTCATGTAGTGTATTGAAGAGGCCACACAAGGATGATACGACACCCTTATCAAACTTGTCACTGACATGTACATGACAAACTTTCAGATTGCTACTCCACTTCTACTTTCAATGCTAGAGGGTATGTTGAGCTCCCTCAATTTGACCATCAAAATAAAATCCTTCGATTTGGTTTTGACAATGCCAATTTTCTTTGGAGGTATCAACTATTTGATGATATACACCATGTGATAGGTGTAAATACATTATTGCAAGGGAAAAAGCAATTTTGATAGTTGATGCCTTAATGGTGATGGGCCTTGTGGAGGCATTCACTCTTCATGCATTATTGCAAATAAACAAGTTTATTATCTTTAAACAGAGGGCCCTACCAATATATCTTCCTTGGCACCTTCTTTTCAATGATGGTAGAGTCACTGTAAAAGGTTTGGGCATGATTGCATGGGTGGAGGTCAATAGGGACTTGCGTGGGAGAAAATAATGAATGGCATTGCTTAGCACAGATTTGCTTGAGTGATGTGAGGACACATAGTATTAATGTCTTCATTTAATAGAGGATTCACATAGTAAAATCAATCTTCAAATTTCTTATGTTGCCACAAGTGAGAGTAGGGGAGAGGGTCCCATAGTAGGGCACCATAACTTTGGAGGTCCATGTGGACCAAAAAATAATTTGCACCACATCAACCTGCCACTTATGCATTTGCCAATTTTATTTTTTTTAAATTTTGAGCAGCCCACCACCTATCACACACTAATTCATCCATGGTGTTCCTTATGGGCCCATTTTGGCCTCTGCCTGATAATGGAGCCCATTCACCTCCTTCATCAACACAAAAATATATGTGCATTGGATTGGACAGACACATGACTTTTGACCACTTCGCCACCCCAAACGACCAGTTAAGAGCATTAATTGCTCACCGCCTCCTTTGTTACCTCCACCAAGAAACTTTCCTTATGCATCCCTCTGCATTTAATTGGCTTGACAAGCACATAAATCAAAGATCAAGGTTCATTCAATGCTCCAAATTATCACATATCCCACTCATTATCATTCCTTTTGTTTGCATTTATTTTGGAGTGTTCATTTGGTTACACACCCATACTAGTTCGACTCTCCACAATTCATTGTTCGGCTCTGCATGCTTCATTGTTCAACTTTGCACTCCCAAAAGCTCCCTTTCTCTTTTAGGTGAGGTTTTTAACCTCACTCGGCCTACACCATTGTCTCTCATTTCGATGGTATTCTACCATGCACTTATATCATTTTGTTATTTGTGGCACAAACTTTCATTGTACAAATTTCTCTTTGAAAAAGATTGATACTACACAATATGGGGAGGGTTTCACTAGTTTTCATTTCATCTATACTCGTCCATGCACTTGTAATCTTTTGTTCTTCATTGCACGACATTTTACTCTGCATTTTGCTTTTAATACTTTCTTCCTACTATGAAATATGAAAAGGGTTCGATTGTTTTGACATCAAATATGATTTTAATTGGTTTTTCATTTTTATTTCATTGTTATGACGAAATATGGAAATGGTTTGACTGGTTTTCTACCATACACTTCTA
>VDFB02219628.1:0-25526 GCA_007258455.2 Sequoia sempervirens
AAGGCAACCAAATTTAATTAAGAGCCTTTAAAGAAAAAATGATGGCTTTAGGGTTTAGGGTTTAGACTTTAGAGTTCAGGGTTTAGGGTAATAGGATAACTTAAGGGGATGTACATGTAGTAAGATCCCAAGACAAAATTACATGGCATAAAGAGATGAAATATAGGCGGATTTCCTAAGACAACCAAATTTCACTTTATGGTGTTTGGTAGGACAAAATGAATGGTTTAGTGTTTAGGGTTTAGATTTTAGAGTTCAGAGTTTAGGGTTTACAAAACTTAGGGTAAAGTTTTAGTGCCCCTTGAAATATTTAATGAACTTGCAAGTTAGTGAAGAAAATTTTCTTGTGGAATAGTTGATTGAATCTACTCTTTGAACAAGTGACCAACCTAGATCATGAAATCTCATTCATATTATAATCTTGCACAATCTTATTATTGATAGAATTTGATTTGCCGGAGACGCTTCACCATTAGAACTTCTTTGATCCCTTTAGAAATTTGTCATATTAGGACCCTTAAGAAATGGAGTTATGATTTAAGGTGATAGGAGTTAAACCCAAGGGGATCTAGATGTCTAGTGAGGTCCAAATTTAGTCATACTATAGCCTCGTTAGTTCCATCTAGCTCTGGGTCAAAAGTGTTTACAAAAAAAAAAAAAAAAAGTTAACATGATGTTAAAAAAGAATCAATCTATACATATCACAAAAATAACAATAATCTTAAATTTAACCCATACTCTAACAATAATAGAATGCTAAATGATCCCCACCCCTAACCATATCCTAATTGAATTGCAAACCTAATTGAAACTTAATTAAATTATAACCTTTACTAGGTAATCTTAAATGTATTCCTATATTATATTATATTTAAATTACTTTATATTTGTATTATAATTATATTAATATTTATTATATATTCCTAATTATAACCTAACTATTTACTACAAACCTAATTGAATCTTAAGCCTAATCGTCATTAAAACCCCAAGTAAATTGTAACATTACCTATCCCTAATTGTAATCTTATATTATATTTTATGATATTAAATATTTATATTATTTAATATATTATATTAAATATAATATATTAAATAATATAAATATTTAATTATATTTCTTTTATATGAATCATCCTCCTAGATCTCTAAATTGTAATAATAGCATGTAGTTCCTCCAAACTATCATGATGTACTTCCTCCCTTTCCCATGTAATAGGTGTACCTTGTAGGTGTTAAATGGTTCCATCTTGGTCTCCTTATTGATGCATTTCTCTCCTTCCACATAAATCTATATAGTATCAAAATATAGGTAATTTTATGGTTAAATTGAATCTCTCTTAATTGCTAAATAATCCATTATGATTGAGGATGGGTGGATTATTATCTAGGATCACATCTTAAAAATCCTATAGAGGTCATGTGGTATGTTTTTCTTAATACATATATTCCCATACAAACCTCTTTCCATGTATTATCAACTCGCCTATATGATAGACACCTTCCTAGATTTAAATTTCATCTGATATATATGTACCCAAGTGTTTCCAATTGGAATTGCTATAATTATACTTTTATGGCATTCTAGATATTCAAAATAGTTTTTCATAAAATCTGCAAATAGACCCATTCTTGTTGTTATTGCCTACATAATTTTAGAGTATGTCAATGAAAGATTAGGGTCTAGGGTTCATAAATTTCAAATGCTTTAGTGTTATGGGTTTAGATTTTACAGTTTAGGGTCTAGGGTTTAGCAAACTTAGGGTGAAGTTTGGGTGGCCCTTGGCGTAATTTAGAGTTGAAAGTTAGTGTCAATTGGGATCGATTGTATGTGTTTAGATTTACGAATTTGTTAACTAAATTTGCAAACAAACATCAAGATAAACTTTTTGAATTTTAACCATTCTTTAACATATTGATTTCTAATCTAATTATAATTTAAAATTGAAACTAAAGTTTAATATATATCATTTTTTCCATACAAAGCAAATAAAATTTAAAACATTTAAGCAATGTGAATGATTTTTTTTGATCTCAAAATTACCTAGTTTTCAAAATCAAAATGATTTGTTTGATTCCAATTTAGGGTTTTAACTATTTTTTTGTTCCAATTCAATTTAGGGTTTTAGTTTTAAACAATTAGGGTTTTTAATGAATTTTTTTTGAGACTTTCAATTCAAACTGGGGAACAGGTTTAATTTTTTCATTTGATTTACGTTTGGGGTTTTCGAAGCACAGTTTGGATTTGTAAATCTTGATATTTTTATTTCATTTCAATTTCTAGGGTTTTGAAATGTAATTTTTTTGTTTTGTTTCAATTAGGGTTTCAAAATCAATTTTTTTGGGTTTTAATCAAACAATTTTAAGATTTAAAAGTTAAATTTTTGTTTCTAAAACACAATTCAAGGTTTTTTTTTCATTTTTATTAAAAAAACATTTAAGTTTAATTGCAAGTTTTCATCTATTTTTACAATTATTGAATTCTATAATAAAAATTAAAAAAATGATTAAAACGTGACATAAATTAAAAAAATACATGCTAAATTAACTTATTTCTTTTAAAATTTCAATTCAAAATAAAAAAATGCAAAAAATTGGTATTTAGGTGGGGTACCTGTAGCTGGTCGTGGGGTCGCTGTCGCCAACACTCACTCGGGATCCCATCTGCAGAGCAGTGAAAACTATTCTTTTAAAATAAATAAATAGCAAAATAAAATGGGATCCTGATTTATACAACTCGGGATCCCGTTATCTATAAATCGGGATCCCGTTTCTTATAAATCAGGATCCCGTTCTGTGTCCATTGGTTTGGAGTCCAATGGGAAATGGGATCCTGATTTTTAAAAAGCGGGATCCCGTTTCATCTCAGGCTTGGGATCCCGAACCGTAACGGGATCCCGACTTTTAAAAATCGGGATCTCGTTTGTTCGATGCCAATTTCAATTTTTTGGCTAAGGCAAAAAACTTCCACGTTTCGTGGACTCAACTTTGTGCACTTACCCATATATACACACACACATTATACTATATGTATACATATATATATATATATATATTTAAATACATTATATATATATATATATATTAAATGAAATCGAAATGCATCTTTCAAAACTGCTATGTTTTTAAAAGAATGTATAGGAAAGTTTAGGGAGGGGTCTCTAGCCGCGCCCTCCCCATTGGGATAGGGTTGCACTGTGGAGGCAGCGCCCTCCACAAGCAGCGTTCTCCCCAATGGGAAGCGTCAGCCCATGGGGCTTCAAACTAGTGTAGAACATAATTTTAATTTTATTCTTCCAAACCATATAAAATTTGTAGTATGCCCTATAAACTCTGTGTGTGCATTTGTTCTTTGGTGAGGTCATTTTTGAGTACAAATGAACTTATATATATATATATGAGAATTCATATAAATAAATTTGCACATACGGTAGCATAACATAGATTATTATATATGTTTTATACTTACTGTAAAATAATTTGAGTTTGAAAGATAGATATATATGTATATTTGAAACCATCCCTCTGTTTATTCTATATATATATATAGTTGTCTGAATATGTTGAAATATATATAATCATATGTATATATATATATACATATATATCTGTGTGTGTATCAATATTTAATTGAGAATCAACAAGTCCATTAATGTATGAAATTTTATTAATTTGAATTAAGATTCTTAAAACTATTCCTCAAAACTACTTTGGGGAGACTTGGTAGAACTTTGAAAAGTACCTTATGAGTAATGTCTATATAAATAGTAAATCAATAGTAGTTGTATAATTGTAATATTTTTAAATTGATAGTAATTGTGAATAATTAGATTAGTTTTCATTAGAAGAAATGGAATCCAATAGCATAGTCAAATGTAGAATTTCAAGTAGATCTGACTCTTGGAACTTGACAATGTTTTGGAAAGATTATAAGTAGGCAAGGACTCTTTTTCTCTAATCTTTCATGATATTTTTCATTTTTTTTTTTATATACATGAAATATAATAGTCCATCTCATAGAGTATTTAATTCTTGATTTATCAATCAAATGAAAGTAAGAAAATGCAAATTACTTTGATACATCAATAAGTGGTAAATTGATTTAATTACTCTCCTTGAGATATTTGTTTAGTTTCCAAAGAATAGAATTTACATCCGATGACATTGGATGCCTCCTATGGGACAAGGATAACGTAACCCTCTACTCCTTTCACTATCTAGATTTTATTCAAGATTCAATGGATATATCTTGCTAATCATAAGAGAACGTTGACAAATAACATTGAAGATGGACTATTATGTTATATAGCTTGATTGATTTATGAATATCATTAATGTGATAATAGCAAGATTTTTAGAAGTAAACATTATGGTTATAATTGCATAGGTATGTGTGCTTTTGGTAGTGCTCTAGGATTACTCTCACAAAGCTTTATGTGATTGGCTTATAATTTTCAATGTACTTGGTGATATTTGGGAGGTCGTTGGAGGTAGAATTGTTTTATTTGCAAATACCTAGGAGTGATTCATGACAGTGTTGACATTATCATAATTTCATGAATTATTCAGGATGGTGTATTATTATTTTATATATATATACACATTCCATGTTGTTATGCACTAATTTCTTTGTACTCATGATCTTTATTTAAAGCATAAAGTTGTAGATATCCTAAAGAACAACTTGCATGTTAAATATTAGATGCATGAAGGAAAGAGTTGTGAGAATATATTTACTTTTCTTGTCAAAAGGTTCTTATGCTTGCTCTAAAAGAGTATAGAAGTATAGATTTTATAGTATATCACTTGAATGATAATTAAGGAATCCTGTTGATTTATTGAAAATTTCTCATTTTAAGGTGTTATCTATTATGTGTGTTAAAGTCTTACCATCGTTAGAGTAATGGTAAATCCAAAAATTCTAGTCAACTATAGGAGTATCTTGGAAAATATGTACTTCTCATGCATAAATTATATGGAGAAGATTCATGCATTATGTGTATGATTATTTGTTTCTTTAAGAGTTGATTGTATATAGAGGATTTGGGAAATACATGAATATCTTGTAACCTGAATTTAAAATAGTGGGTTTATTATCTGACATGTTTATACTCTAAAGATTCTAGTACTAGATACATGTTATGTAAAGAAACAGAGTGATCCTATGTAGTTGATGAATTTATTAGTTAGAAATGTGTAATGAAGTTGTAAATGATCATGTCAGTGAGACAGTATGATCATTTCCCATGAGGCATCTTGTAACCATTGAAACCTTGTAGCCAATAAGGCTCTGCCAGTGCGGAATTTCATTAAGCCAGTGGGGCACTTTTACGAGTGGTTTTTCATCCCTATGAGGGTTTTCCACTCATGAAAATCTTTGTGTTATGGTTTCTTTGTGGGTGCATTTATGATCTTGCTTATTCCTTAATTTACATTATAATATTTGAATTAACATGTAGAGATGAGATGAACATTTATGTAAGCTCGGATGGCTAAATCTAATAATGACACAACTTTTTTTTTTTAATAATAATCTCTGATTCTTTGATGCATATTGTTCCATTTGAGTATTCTATTAAAGTAATTTGGGAATTAAGGGTTATAATTAGTATGCGATATTTTCCAAACGTTACAGTTTCTGCAATGGTTCATCATCTTCAGAATCAAAGTATGCATGTAGCCTCCGTGATTTTGCTAAAAATGGAGAGTTTGTCTCACCATCATCAGAGTCTTGTAGACCCAGGAAAATTTGTCTTCAATACCTCTGCAATTGTTCACCCGAGCTCTTCACACCTTCTTTTCTGGCTCTAGACCAATTCCTCAACTCTCGACGATTGCAATTGTGAAAGAGAATGGTCGACAACCCTCTTTATGGTGAATGATTGGAGCATCTCCTCCATTAATGTTTGAAAGAAAGATCACACGAGAAAACTAACAACTATCCACTCAAGTTTGAATCCTAGCTATTGATCCTCCAGATTCAAAATTTCATCCATGGCTCTCCCTCACCGTCATGCCTTTTTCTTGTCATTTTTTTTTTGAAGCCATCACTCATATATTCTTTAAAAATTAATTTAAAACCACAATGGCTTTAGGTGGAATGATGGGCACAAGGAACAACATTTCTATTTCCCATCACTAATTCACTCTGTAATAGTCAAAACATATTGGTGATAGAGAACTTCTAGCGATAGGTCAGGATCATACCATGTGTCCATATGACAAGATCAAGGGCTAAGAAAGCATCGCCCTTAGCAATACTCCATATCCGCAATGCAACACTGAAACAAAGGACTTCATCGCACATCACTGATTCAAAACTTGAGGGATATGGGTGATCTGCAATGAGCGATACAAAGGGAAAGGCTCATTGTGCATCGCAAATTCAAGGAGAACAATTAAAAGGTAAGTCATGATATACTATAGCTTAGAAATATAAGGGAAACTCAAGGCCATCGCGCATCGTGAATAGGATATAATCAGCTAGAAGGTAATGAGCGATGAGTGATAAAAGGCAGTGGGTGAGGACTTAAGTGATTTTATAGAGCTCATGCATAATAAGTTGTTTTAAGAAGGGGATTGACTAGGTAAAATGACACAAAGGGACATAAAAGACCTTAATGATCATTTTGGAAAAGGATGTAAAGGCCAAACATGCTGAAATTTAAAACATTATAAAACACCAAGCCAAACCCAAAGATTAAAAATTATTATTGTGTAATGAGCAAATGGGGAATCCTAGGCACAAGGGGTTGGTCAAAACATGAACTTCAATGACTCAAGTTGTTTCTAACATGATCAAGAACTGAGCATAGGAGGTCAATGAAAGATTAGACCAGAGAACAAGGGTTTAAACAAAAGGAAAGAATGCTAAGTAAAAAACCACACTCAACATAAACCCTAAACCCTAACCTTACAGGCCAAGCGGATACCAAAGACAGTGCATTTTCAGACTAGTGGAACATGAAACTTTGAAGGTTCCACCAATGGCTTCGACTGGGGACGCATGCCTCACACAGGCATGGTGAGATTTCGGATCTCATGGTTGAAGTAGACCAACCACTAGGACCAAAAACCAAGGACCTACCCGGACAAGTCAAGAGGACCAGACCAAAGCAAACAAATATATATATATATATATATGTAATTTACAGGACTATGCAATGTACATCAAAGAGACACACTTAGGAGAAGTATGGCCTTAGGAACTATCCATGTATTGGCAACTCTAGAAGTTCACCAGTTAGGCTCCTTGTCCTTGAATCTTGTATTCCATACCAATACCATACTCCCTACTTCAAATTTTCTCTCAGAAGCCTTTCTGTCATATAGGATTTTAACTTGCATCTGCAATTTAACAGGCTTCAAACTTCACTTGGTGGCCCCAGGCCCCCAAAAACATAGAACCAGTATATACCTCTATCAAATACTTTACTTTCTACTGTCTACACTAGGCCAAGTCTGAAAACACTTCCATGAACCATCCACCAACTAACCCTATTTTTGTCATTACTATTAATTATTACCATGTATTTGAACTTTCCATTGTCATCATTAATTCTGTCCATTTGAAATTTGCAATCAAACATTAACTAAAATCCATAATCATTGTGATATTTCACCCTATTCAATTCACTATCATGTTCTACCAAATGCTCATCCAACTGAACTGAGAAATTGAAACATTCATAGTTTGTTTGATAATTAGCATCATGAATCTTGACATCATATTTAGTTCTCATATCAAACATGAAACTTTCATAAACACTTTGTTCAATAGTCCCATCCAGAAGCATATACCCTGACCTTTTGAAATCAAATTGTAGCTCCAAATTTGAGAAGTTGGAATGAATAAAAGACTCATATGAATCCTTGGAGTCATCTTCTGAGTTTTGTCCCATGCCAAACAAGCATTCATTTTGTGTGATGAACAAGAAATATTCATACATAGGAATATTCTCAGACTGATATTCACACCCACCCGAGCATTGCAAATTAGTTATACTGTCATATGCTCCACTACTTTGGAAAAATGATCTATCAAAATCCATAGTACTTTTTCCCTCATCCAGGTTAGGGTTATCACAACAAACATCATTACTAACAACATCCCATGCATCAAAAAATATTTCCATTTCAGGTTCATAGATGATAACACAATCATTTATCAAACCATTATACAATTCCATATGGAATGTTTCAAATAGAGGCTCAAAGGTTTAAGAATTTGTCTCTGCAACAATTCCCTCACAGTGATGGTTCAAAATACACTCACTATTGCAATGAGTACCATAGTTGATGCTAACTTTCACATTGTTAGTAGGAACATCTGAAAGTTGCTCATTAAGAATTGAACAAGTACCTTCATTCTCTTTTACATCAATGCACTCCTTATTAGATGAAAACATGTCCATTTTTATAAAGAAACAAGCACATTCCATCTCATTAGTAATCTCATGAGCTAGTGGCTTCACATATAGATCTGAATCAACAAATTTCTCTATGTTATGCACATCAATATTGTCCTCACACATCACAAACATCTCCATCCCTGCTTCACATAAACAATTAGGAGCATCAAGGACATGACCATGTTCATTAGCATCATAATTAGCATCATCAACATCTTTATCATTTCTAACACTGTGCTTAGGATCAGGATACTGAACACATACATTCTTATGTTCAAACTCATCATCATTTACAAAGTTAGCATATTCTATTGATGACAAACCCAAATTACATTCTAAGTATTCATCAAATGAAGTCTTTTCATTCACTTGTGAACAAGTGGCTTCATGAACATTCATATTATTGCATCCTTCATGTGAAGAAAATTCCTCTAGATAATCCTCACAATACCATTCACAGTCCTCAGAAAAGTAATCAGAAACTTCACTCTCATCATGACCCTCATCACAAGAAAATTCATCACCACATAAACTGTGCTCAGAGTTTTCGAAGTGAATGCCTAAATTTTCATCTTCAATATCTTGACCACTGATTTGTGATGAGAAATCAACAACACTTGCAAGTGTATCTTCATCTTCATCACTGGTATACGAATATTCATATATGCTACTTGTGAGCTGATTACAATCATCATCTTCATCCATACAACAAGGTGGATGTTTATTTTTTGATATACCCTTTTCACTTGTTTGCATTGTTTTCTGATTTTTCTCAATAGGACACTAGACAACCACTACTAACATTTTGATATACCATATTTTGTGCATAATCACACTTGTCCCCTTCAACAATCTTTATCCAATCAAGTACCTGATCAAAACTATGAGGTTTTAATTCTTTTGGAAAGGTACTCAACCCGGGCTCAAAATTTTTACAAAACAAATCAATGCACAATGAATCCCCAGGTCTGAAATTCTTGGGGACTTCCAACAAAGCATCCAAAAATCTTGAGAACAAATCATAGGGTGATTCTCCCATATGCCTCTTCATGTTAGACAATTCTTGAACAAAAAACATCCGATCAACATTGCTCAAATTTTGTTGATGTTCTAGTTGGAGTTTACTATGATTTGTGTGTTGTAATGATGGAAAAATTAGGGCAGTAGAAGCATTATCATCTTGACAATCATTTCTATTGCCTGATCCATGAATTCCATTTGCACAATGTATGCTAGGATAACCAACACTTGTAGCCATATATTCCTTCATCATTGAATATTTCAAATTGTTTTCAATATCCATGGCAATTTGATATGCATTATGAAGTGTTGTAGGATCCTTATCTCTTAACAAATAACTTATTTCTTCATCAAATGCACCTAAGTATACAACCAAACACTCTGCATCATTTTGTCTTAGATTTTCCTGAATATATCTTACTGCCTTTGCAAATCTGAGATTAAAAGTTGGGACTAACTCCTCTTCATATTTCTAAATGTTCATAAGTTTTTGTCTCACTGAAATTGGATCAATCCTCTCACCAAATTGTTCTATGAATGCTGCCATGAACTCATTCCATGAAGAAATAGAACACACCATCAAATATAAAAACTAATCTTTGGCATCTTCCCTCAGAGATTGGACAAAGAACTTCATGACAACATCTTCATGGTTTATCTCATAATCTCCCACCAAGTCCAAAAATGCTTGCAAATTCCTATATGTTGATTCTGAGCTTTTCCTTTTGAATTTTGGAAAATTTTCCCTAACAACATTTGGAACAAGGTTTGGGAAACCCTAAATGCCATTAAATTCAATGGTCTATATATTTCAATAGAGAAGTTTCTTTCATGGCATGACAGGGGCTGCACACTCTTCATGTTTGCATCTGACACCCCACAGGGATGTATAGGTGAATGATACATTTTATTACACCCCTTTATAATATCTAAACATCAACTCTACAGTTGATCACTTCCCTATTTCTTGTTTCTGTCATACATAACTCAAATATTACAATGCATAACTCAAATACATCTACATCTAAGATCTCTCTAATAGGCATATTTCAAGAACACGCATACTTCTTCAATACAATATAGAGGCTACAAATTATAACTCAGAAGTATGTAGAATTATCACTATCATTCCTTTTCTTAGTGCTTAATTTCACTCAATAGGGAACCAAATTTTTTGTAACTTTTCAAATATGGTTTTCATAACAAGTTTATGCTTCTTGAAGACCAAAACATGGAGAATACTTGGATATGTTGCAGCTACTGAAAATTCCTTGTTTTGATTGGAAATCTTTATAGATCTAAAATTGTCTTCACAACTTCATCAGGTTCTTTCCATAGAGTCGCCACCTCTCTTTATAGAGGAATAAACCTCAATAATATGAAGTTATTTCAAAGATTAATTTCATTATGGGTCTTCTCCAACAATAGAGTCACACATAAATTCTTTTAAATATGCTACAACACAACCCTTTCTAGGTCTAAAACTTCAAAATCTAAACCAGATGTTCAGATTCACCCAATTCTTGACTCTTTCCAAACAATACTAGATCCTTCTGAAATTCTCATCCTAGCTTCTCATCAGGGTGCTTTTGTTGGAGTTGTGGATAGACACTAAGAGGGGGGGTGAATCAGTGTCAAAAAAATTTCAACTTCGACCAAGACTTTTCATTCTGATTTCCTTTTCTTTCAACAAAAGAGTAATCACTTTTGAAAGCACAAAGATATGACAACATTAACTCAGTCTATTAGACAACTTATGAAAATATGATTTGAGTGAGATATCTTGTATTTTCCAAAACATAGCTCATATTTGATCTCAATATTACTCTGATTAAAGCATTCATGAGTTGAATGTAATCATTCATAAATAGAATTGAGAACAGTAATAATCCCAATAGTGAACTGAAACAACAACACAAAAAAGTAGTGAGCACATAGAAGAACAAAGAGACAAAAGATTTGTCGAGTGGAAAACCCTCCTAGGGTAGAAAAACCACTCCTAAACTGCCTTACTAGCTTAATCTTCAAAAACCATTGTTAACAATGCCTTACAGGCTAATTTATGAGCACCAACTCAATGGGCACCAACCCCTCATTTTGAAACACCAATTTCAAGGAGCACCAACCCCTCATTTGGAGATATCTATCTCAAGGAGCACCAATCCCTCATTATTTTCAGAACAATAATAATATCAGAGGATCTCTCTGTTTTCTAGTAAGCTCAAGAAACTCAACACTCTTATCTCCCTAATACCCTAAGAATCCAACTCTTTTATTATAGAGTTTTTTGGTACATCTCTTGACACGGCCAAAATAACTATCTCTCAGAATTACTGGCCAATAGCCCCTTCATTGTTTTCAACATAGGTTTTTATATACATTTCAATTATGTTTGTTATCAAGAAATCTTCAAAAGGCATTTATCACAAGATTCTGAAACTCTCTTGCTATTTTTAGAATATGAAGCTGAATAATGATGATCTGTAGATGATGGAAAAAATCAAAGTAATGCATATCCAGAGAGCTTTAATTTCTGCACTAAGTCAGGAGATTTCAAATTGTAACTAAAATATTTTCATCAAAGCCATGGCTGCCCACTAACAGAAAATCATAACCTCTAAAATCTAAGAGAATATCTTGCCAGAGATTCGATACCAACTGAAGATGTCTGCATGCAACTATACTTAGAAAAATCCATGCTGGCCACAATGTATGAGTCTTCGTTAATCATTCGTTGAGACAACAGTCGCCATGTGTTCCTTGTGATTCGCTATGACCTTATGTGAGCTGCGTTTCTTTTTCCTTATTTGCTTTCGTCGTGACCCAGTGAAGTTGGGAAGACCTCTCGTAGACCATATTAAGTTTCACCGAAGGCCCTTTTGTTTCTTATGTGTCGCTGTGACATTCAGATAGTCCTTCCGAAGGCAATTATAACGTTGATCATTCCTTTTTTCCCTATGCATGACCATGACCTTCTGCCGTCGGGGGGAAACCATATTGAAGATCTTTATGTTTCCCCGAGATCACATTTATGTTATTCATAGTGAAATAGTTGCTGAGACATACACTAGTTATGCCGAAGGAAATTCAATCATTAATCATACTTTGGTTCCTTTTGTTTTGCCGTGACCCTTCATTATCGAGTAGATCTTATAGAGAATTCACTTTGTTTTGCCGAAAGCCCCGAGCTCACAATAGATTGCCAAGACATTAATGTTCTCACACTAACAGAAACCTTTTGTATTATGTGCTTCACTATAACATTATGATATCAAGGAGAGCTCCTGTAGAGAACACCATGTCTTTCCAAAAGTCTTCATCCACTTGTGTGTCGCTGAGACAAGTCAAAACCTATGCCAAAGGTCTTTGTCATTTCCAAGTTGCCAAGACAGTACATAGTCGGGGATACACTATATAGATTTCTCTATGTTTCACTGATACTCCCATTTGATACACATTGGTTGCTGAGACACATGGTTTTTCTTGCTGACAAGTCCATCTATACTATACATGTCGCTGAGACTTCAAACCATTAGGGAGACATCTTGTAGATCAGACTTTGTTTGGCCGAAAGACATCCTTTCGTCCGCCTTCGCTAAGACAATGCATAGTCGGGGTGACTTCTTGTAGAGCATCCGGTGTCTTACTGAAAGCCCACATGATCATTCCTGTCGCTATGACATATCACTCTCAAGGAGACCTCATATAGAAAAAATTTTGCTATATTGAATCACCTCGAATTCATACCTGTTCACCAAGATGACACAAACCTTTCACTGAAAGCCACACAAAAGACTTCGTCGGCGAGACCTGATAAGATCGCTATGACATTACTCCGAAGTTACAACCTTTGCCGATAAGACCTTTCGGTGCATGGTCGGTGAGACAAAACAATTTCGCTGTGACCTCAGATCGACACCTTAAACTCTTGCCGATGTGTTTCCATTTAATCTCCGATCGGTGTGACATACCAATTCATTGTGACCACATACCGACGGTATAACTTATGCCGATATGATCCCTTTGTGTCACCAAAACATAAGAGAAGACTTGCCGAAAGCTACCTGGAGATGGATCCCGATCGCTGTGACATCAAATAAGTCTTGCCGATAGGAAAAGCAGACTTGTACAAGTAGAAAAACAATATGGATCTGGGAGACCCTGCCATTCTCATGCCGATATGTTCTTTTTCTATCACCAAAACAATGATCAAAAAGATAACCTAAGACTGCACAAAGCTTAAACTAAACAGTACCATAAGATATTAGAATTTTGAATGTAAACTATCCACAGAATGCCAAGACAAGTAAACCATATAGACAAAACTGTACCAAGATAAGACATGAGGAACCAAATTGACATAGTTAACAAGTAGAATCAATAGAAAGGGATTTTGTCATCAAGGACAAACCATATGATCACAACTGAGATCCAACAAACTCCCCCTTTGTCCTTGATGGAAAAACACAAATGACTCTCCCCCTTTTTGCCTCAATGACAAAGGATAGAAGAGAAGAATGTGCAATGCCAGGAAACACAACTGAGAAGCCAACCAAATACCATAAGAACCGGTTGCAATTAGAGCAATAGTGCAACAAACATATTGAATAACTTTGCATAACCAATGCAATATAGAGCATCATACTATAACAATACAACTTCACTCACTTCTAATGCACAGAAATTATCAAAGAAATCAGCAGTAACAACCCGTGCTATAACTCCCACTTCGAAATTAGAAACTTAATAACATCATTTAGATAATTGATCTTCAAGGCAGCACACCAAATCTCTCTCCTTTTGTTTCTATCAAAGCATGAATTCAAGCAGCTTTCATATATATATAGCTTGCACTCACTTTCACAGTCAGCACTCATTTTCAAAGTTCAAAAATACGCCCTAGCCATACATGATGAGGTTAACACAACCAGTCACTTTCCTTCATTGAAACACAAACATCAAAGCATATCCCATAAACATACACAATCCTCAAGACTGTAGTAGCACCCTACTTAGATCACTGTACCAAACTCAGAAGACCAAAACACTCAATTCCTTCATAACAACTTGCAAAAGACATTGTAAGTATCTTCATTCAGCACACAATCTTAACTCAGCTTCTTCATGCATGAAAGTCTTGATACTCTTCTCCCATACAAATAATAACTCCTCTTGAACATAAACCTCCAGCCATTTTGTCAAGAGCAGATATCTCATATATTATTTACGCCACACTCTGTAGACTCGCGACTCCATTAACATCCAAAAAGTTCATTTAAAAAAACATGCAGTCATTTCAAAAACTTCTGAAAACTGTCAACCACTAGACCAAGCAAAAACATTCCTTAACATCTTATACCACCAAAAGCAAATGCAAGATGTCATACCTCATTCTAGACTCCATAGGGGTAAAATATATTACCATAATAGACTCCCCCTAAGTCTTTGCTTCTTCTCAAGACCTAGAAGGCAACTCTTGTGCAAGGAGTGCACAAGGAGTTTTCTTAGAGGCATCTTTATTACTCTTCTTGTCATCTTGATTGCTCTTTCTTCTCCACTCCAATGAAGACTTTTTCACTTGTTTGCTTAAAGTACCTGTCTTTCTATTGAATATGCACTGCTATACTTTATGTCCAATGTTATTACATTTGAAACAAATGACTTTGTGATTGTTCTGAGAAATAGAAGACTTCCTATAGAATTTTCCAACATTGTTTCCTACATTATTATCACTTGTATTTATTCTACAGTCTCTTCTCAAGTGACCAAAATTGTTATAGTTGTAACACACCACATCCTCATTTCTAGGGACATTAGAATGATTCTTATTTGACCATCTTATGCAATCAATTGCCTTATGACCATAGTCATTACAAACATAACAATATCCTTGGAAAGAATGATTATACCTGAATGAATGATCATGCCAAGGATGTGAAGATGTGAAGACATTTTTCCTTTCTCTACGAATACCTTTAGATTGTCTTCTAGTGTCAATGTTATCCTTTGATGCAGCAATACTGTAACCAAGATCAACCTTCATTCTTGGTGTTTGCTTGGCTGTAAACTTCTTTCCATCTGAAGTAGTAAACACTGTTTCTTGTTTAGATTTGTCTACAAAGCTTTTTAATCAAATATATTAGTACTATGATCAAATTTTTGAATTTTACTAGATTGAGCCTTGATACTTTCAACCTCTTTTCTTAAAGAAACTACTTCTTCTTCAAGTTTTAGACAAACAATCTTTTTAATCTCCAAGTCAGAACTCACAACATCTACAATCCTCTTATATTCTTCAATTTCAATTTTCTGAATTCTAATCATATTGTCCTTAAGAGTTAGTTCTTTTAACAAGGAATCATTATCAGAACATTTCTTTAAAGAATCAATCTCATTTTCTAGTTTATTACACAATTCATCCTTGCCTTTTAACTTGACTTCCAAACTCTCTACTTTTTGAAACTATCTTGTTAAAAACTGGTTTTCTTTTCTAAGTTGCTTAATAGTATCTAAGGCACATAGGAGTTCACCGTCCAAATCAACCTCACTCTCTGGTTCATCATATTCCTGTTCAGAGTTAACTTCATCCAAAGATTGATCTACTTTTACACAAGTTTCTTGATCATTTAAATATTCATTAATGATCTCCTTGTACTTCTTTTCAAAACTATGAAGGTTTACACCTTCTTCACTCTCAGATGTTTCACAACTTATTTTAGTACCCAAAGATATCTCCTCTTGTAACTCACTATTCTGATTCATTTAAGTCAACTTGTCCCAAACTTCCTTAGCACTACTATAATGAATGAATTTTGTAATGACTTTATTTGGCAAGTTATTACAAATAGCATTTATAACTCTAGTATTGAATTCAAGTGCTTTCTTCTCTTCAAGAGTGGAAGGAGATGTTACAGATGTAGTACAATCCTTTTCAATAGCTGCCCACACTTCAGATCCTAAAGAAAGTAAGTATGTTTCCATCCTATTTTTCCATATAAAAAAGTTTGTTCCTTCGAACCGAGGAGTTCTAGATCTAGGATACTCTACCATTTCAGAGCTACTGTTTATGAACTCTTCCTCATTATTCCTTATACTAGATTTAGGTTGAGCAAGATGAATATCATTTTTCTGAGAAAATCTTTTTCCCTTATTCCTTCTGTTCTTTCCCATATTAACCAAACTACTCCAAGAAACCAGGAACAATCCTAGGTGGTTTAGACCTATCAAAGGACCCTACGCTCTAATACCAATTGTTGGAGTTGTGGACAGACACTGAGAGGGGGGGTGAATCAATGTCAAAACTTTTTCAACTTTGACCAAGATTTTTCATTCTGATTTCCTTTTCTTTCAATAAAAGAGTAGAGTAATCACTTTTGAAAGCACAAAGATATGACAACATTAACTCAGTCTATTAGACAACTTATGAAAATATGATTTGAGTGAGATATCTTGTATTTTCCAAAACATAGCTCATATTTGATCTCAATATTACTCTGATTAAAGCATTCATGAGTTGAATGTAATCATTCATAAACAGAATTAAGAATAGTAATAATCCCAACAGTGAACTAAAACAACAACACAGAAAAGTAGTGAGCACACAGAAGAACAAAGAGACAAAAGATTTGTCGAGTGGAAAACCCTCCTAGGGTAGAAAAACCACTCCTAAACTACCTTACTGGCTTAATCTTCAAAAACCACGATTAACAATGCCTTATAGGCTAATTTATGAGCACCAACTCAAGGAGCACCAACCCCTCATTTTGAAACATCAATTTCAAGGAGCACCAACCCCTCATTTGGAGATATCTATCTCAAGGAGCACCAACCCCTCATTATTTTTAGAACAATAATAATATCAGAGGATCTCTCTGTTTTCTAGTAAGCTCAAGAAACTCAACACTCTTATCTCCCTAATACCCTAAGAATCCAACTCTTGTATTAGAGAGTTTTTCAATACATCTCTTGACACGGCCAAAATAACTATCTCTCATAATTACTGGCCAACAAACCCTTCACTGTTTTCAACATAGGTTTTTATATACATTTCAAGTATGTTATCGAGAAATCTTCAAAAGGCATTTATCACAAGATTCTGAAACTCTCTTGCTATTTTTAGAATATGAAGTTGAATAATGATGATCTGTAGATGATGGTAAAAATTAGAGTAATGCATATCTAGAGAGCTTTAATTTCTATGCTGAGTCAGGAGATTTCAAATTATAACTGAAAGATTTTCATCAAAGCCATGGCTGCCCACTAACAGAAAATCATAACCCCTAAAATCTCAGAGAATATCTTGCCAGAGATTTGATACCAACCAAAGATGTCTGCATGCAACTATACTTAGAAAAATCCATGCCAACCATAGTGTATGAGTCTTCATTAATCATTCGCTAAGACAACAGTCGCCACGTGTTCTTTGTGATTCGCTATGACATTATGTGAGCTGCATTTCTTTTTCCTTATTTTCTTTCACCGTGACCCAGTGAAGTCGGGATGACCTCTCACAGATCATATTAAGTTTCACCGAATGCCCTTTTGTTTCTTATGTGTCACTGTGACATTCAGATAGTCTTGCCAAAGGTAATTATAACGTTGATTGTTCCTTTTGTCCCTATGCATCGCCATGACCTTCTGTCATTGGGGGGAAACCATATTGAAGATCTTTATGATTCCCCAAGATCACATTTCTGTTATTCATAGTGAAACAGTCATTGAGGGGTGAAGCCACATAAGTGGTTTACACTTTTGAAGAGGAAGGAAATTTTGAAATTTCCCCACTCTTCATAGCAAACTGGTTCGGCCGAACCATATGGCTCAACCGAACCATTTAACTAGTTCGGCCGAACCGATCCGCCGGCCTAATAAAAATAATATTTAAAGATTAGTTCGGTTGAACCATATGGCTCGACCGAACCATTTAAGCTGATTGGCTGAACTATATTTCAGCCCGAACCGGTCCGCAGCCAATAAAGAAATAATGTTAGCGTGGTTCAACCCGAACGCTTTGGGTTAGAAGCCCGAACCCTTAGATATGAAACAAAACCAAAAAAGTGCTTTCCTTTCACATTTTTCCTTTGTAGTTACGGTTAGTTCTGTCCTGTAGCGTGGCCCGAGGCATAATAATCCCCGAATGGTGACCAACAAAATTCTCCTTGGCGAAAAGCAAATTTCAGGTCCTCTTCAAACTATCCATTCCAATTAAGCGTATAGGCCACTATTGAGCACGAGGTATTTAAAATTCCATTTTTTTTTGGTTCAAAATGCATGTATTTGTTTAATTTTGAAACCCTAGATATGCAATTTTTTTTAAATTTGTTGAATTCAAATTGCACTTGTTTGATTGTTTGAAAGTTTTTAAAGCATTTTTAATATAGTATTTTGCTTCCCCGTTTTGCATAATCCAAAGGTTTGAGTAAGGAAAAACGAGTTTCCTCCGAAAGTTAGTGCAAGAAAACATTATAATAGCTCTCAATATAGTCTAAAAAATGGAGATAAATACATTCCTAAAGACTAGAAATGGAGGGTTAAGCTCACAAAATAATTTTAAAACTACTGGAGTTTGCGGGTCAGGCTTACGGATTGAAATCACAGAAATTCCATACATTGTGCAGTGTAGACAAGCTGATCAGCAAAGCGGTTGTTAAGGTGTTATAATATTAAATCTTATAAAAAATCAAGAATCATATCATTGATTACGTACATTACAATAAAATATCTCCATATAACAAATGAAGCTAAAAACCCTAATCTTCTTTGTGAATTATATAGTGTGTTTGCTAAAAGAGTAATTTTTTTAATGAAAACCATGTTTAGGAATGAAAATATCCAATCCCTTATGCTTCTAAACTAAAGTTTTCAATGGTTATGGTTCTTTTGGCCTTATAGATTCTTGAATCATTTTATAATATAAAACCAAAATATAACCTACTTTGGCTCTAATAATTGTAAACCCTTTAGGAATTCTAAATTGTTGCATCTTGTCTTGATTTTCCCACCATTGTTATTCCTTTTGAAAATTTTACAAACTAGGCAAAGAATCCTTGCACTTATATAGAGGATCCTTATGTATGTTCTTAAAATTATTTAAGGTTAAATGCCTTAATCTAAAATAAAGGCATATACGGATCTCTTGCAATTGTAACCTCTTTACTAGTGTTCAAACATATTTGATACCTTAATGGCATGACATAGATGATGTTGCTTGATATTTCTTTATCCATGGATACCCAAATAAAATATGAGATACATATAAAGAAGAAAGAATATGACATAGAATAAGAACTTCCCTCATCTTTTAGACCAAAAAATTAAGGTAAAATAATGTATCCTATAGTTTCAATCAAAATATCATTAGTCAATTTTAAATAAACCCTCAAATATGCATATGCTTGTTGATAAAATGATGATAAAACAAAAATTATTCAATGCATACATTTTATTGGTGAGTAAGATCAATAAACACACCCTTACATGGTTCATGATCCACACAAAACAAAATGACCATTATAATTATTTGGTAATATCTCACAATGTGCAGAAGGTGTCAAAAAAATTAGCATACCTAAATTGTAAATTGACTTGTCATAAAGTTCATCCTAGCTTAGTGGTGGAGATTTGCATCCTAACTAGTTCATGGAAATTTCAACATGAGGAGAATTAATAGTAAAATAATAATATCTTTTGACAACATAGGCATCCAAGTACTCATTCCAAGATTGTTGAAGATACAACATTAATACATTAGGATTTCAATTAAATATCACAATTTCCTATAAAAAAATCCCAATTGATCTATCTTTTGGTAGTGCATTTAGTTTGATATATTTTTCTTCCCCATACTTACAAGATTCCTTTATTATCGAAGCTTATTTACTCTAGTATGTTATCCTTGGTTCTCATATGAACTATATATATATATATAATTCAATCAAGATCCTCTTATCATTACAAATTTAAACTTAGCTTATTTTTTCTCCCAATTTCTTCTTAATGAACATATGGTCTTTCTTCCTCTATTAGCCTACTCATGCACCATCACCAACCATGAATGAATCTCCATGAAGCTAAATACCCATTTGTACTTGGTTGGTGTAAGTTGGGATTAGTGTTCCATTCACTTAAAATCTTATCTTTAATGTTGCTTTTTTCTAAATTCTTTCTAAAGGGCACAAATTACAGTCTAGAGCTTTGATTTTAATATTTTCTTAAAATTAAAAATATTAATGAGTTTGATGCATTAAGCTAAAAAATATCAATTTGGACACCATTAAAACCCTCGAGAGACTCTTGCAAAGTGAAAATGAGCTCCAAAATTTTATAGTGTGATATGTGAGAAAAAATGAAAAGGTAAGCAATGGGCTCAAGATATTATTATAATAAAATTAAATAAGGAGATCGTGATGATTATTGTATTAGGAGTTACATTGGGAAGAGTGGAGCATCTTTTCATAATAGATGAGACTTATTGTAGTTGACATCTTCATCATAAAGCACTAGTATTGGGAGTGGTTACTATCAAGGTTATGGGATTTAAGGTCCTATATCATTAGTTCATTTATATTTTGTGTACATGTTCCAATGCATAGTGGGGCATGGGTTCTTTTCTTATGGACCATGATTTTTTTCCACTCATTACATAAATTAATTGATCATTTCTTGTTTCCCTTGCTCTATATATAATTTAATGTATGACATAAGGTTTAAATAGTGTTATGTAGAAATAGCCAAAACATTAGACTAAAGAAGATTGAGTGGATTGGATTGTTATAATCTTCTTATGAATATTAATAAAAAGTTTCATATCTCTTTAGTAGTGGGATTTTTTGAAAGGGTTTCTCCATATTATAATTCTAGTGTTCATGAGGTTTGAATATTTATTTATTTTCTCCACTATTTCATTAATATTATTTGGTATATTGTATGTTTGATTAGACTTAAAGTGCCTCACCATTAGTTGATACTCCTACTATATATTTACCTTGTTTACAATAGTTTAGTCCATGTCAATAGTTGATTTGCACCCTTAATAACTTGGTGGGAATATCAAGTATTTTTTATTAAATATAATCAATAATCATTGTAAAAGAAATTTTAAATCAACTATTAGTCTAGAATGATTATTTGAGTGTTAGATAAACCATTTAAATTTAACCTTCATAATATTACTCTAAATATGTAGTTTTACCAACAAAATGAATGATATTTATGTCTATTACATGAAAATTACAAAATCATGACTATAATTCTTTAAATTATACTCATAATCTAATTTAATACTCATAAGATATTAAATCATTGTTTTTCTCAAGAGACGTGTAATTAACTATCAAGAATATTCTTTAGTTTATTAGTCCACAAAATAATTTTAATATAGTCCATAACATTCAATTTTAAAATTCATAGAGTTGTTGGGATATTATCATATCACTAGCTATGGAAAAATTTAGGAAAGGGTGGGATATTACACTGCCCCCTATATTTGTGTGTTTTAGAGAAAATTAGCATGGAAGGTTTGCATTTCTCACAAATAAGAAAAAACCCTGAGAATAATGTACAATATTCTACTATATGTTTTCATATTGTTGAGTTATGCCTTACAAATTAAATGTGTATCTTTTCCTCTACAACAGTCCATTTATACATAGAACTATGGATTAATGGTTTTATTATATTATGATTGAATTATGCCTCATGTTGGAAATTCCTCTATCTCTTCTTTGCTAAAATACTTTGGAACTAATAGGATTCAATTGTTTTTTATGACATAGGTCTATATTACCACAATGATGTATGTATAGGTGTACATTTTAACTTGGTTAGCTTTCCTAGCAAGTTCTTCATTACAACAATCACTCCACCTTGTCACTCAATCAAGCCCACTAGAACATATATTGGAATTTAACCTCTTTCATACTAAAAGAAAAAGTAATCATTAATTATATTTAATTCACCATATAATTTGATCTAAGTAATGCATTTTATAAGATCTAATTGGTGTATTTACAAAAACTATTTTGTGTTTTGGGCATAGGTGGTCCTAGAAAATATGCATAAATAATAAGATAGACTATGGATTATCTTTTAAATATTGTTCACGGTTTTTCATGTCATATTTTTATAGGAGGTCCTCGTAATTGGTATTCTTGTATGGTATTAGAGCCAAGCTAGGTGCATTTGACACCTATGTTGTGGCTCAAGGGAGTGTGATGGAGAAATGATACACACCTAAGTCATAAAAAGACTCATCACAATGTGAGCCATTAGCTCAATAGTAGAGCATCCTAACACCAAATGGGATGTCCTAAGTTTCAATACTAGTTAGTTCATAGAAATTTCTATAAAAGTCAATCACTAGTACATAAGAAGAAGAATAAGTACCTTTATAATTTTTATTAATACCAACAAATTATCATTCCTCACATACTTAGGCGAATCAATGATTTCAAGCTCGTCAACATGTATATGTACCTCAATCTCATGACCCTCATATAAAACCATTTTATTAGATTTATTTAGTGTAAAATATTTAAATTTTCATTAGGAGAACAATTGGAAAGGATTGACCCCAATATTAACCCCTCAACCTAATTTTTTTTTCTTTTATGGAATCAAATCCTTAAAATCAGTTATTCCTTAATCCCATAAAATGTTGAGTATAATTACAATTAACTCTACAGTTTAATAACAAAATTCTTTCTCATTATATCTTTTTAGGAATAACTTTAGATTTATCTAATGGCCTAATAGGAAGTGTAATCATGCAAGCACTAAAGTAGAGATTTTTGAAGCACATTTTACAAGGGAAAAGTTGGGCTTTAGGTCATAATTATATTAGAAACATTTATAATGTATAGTTTGTACAATGGTCATTTCATTATTTTTTTACTATCCTTTTGAAATAATTTTTCTTTCAAATTTACAAGGAGTAGGATGATGTAGATGAAGCATTAGAAGATCCATAATTAGAGGTGTAGTGACTCTAACAACTTTAGTTCTTTACATTCATCTCACTTGCACATGCAAATGTTAAGAATGTATATACTTTGTCGATCCTTGTTTACAGTCAAAAAATCTAAAATAATAAACTTCAATCTAACATTCCCAATATTTGCATTGGCCAATTTCAATATTGAAAAATAGACCCAAATGGAAAATAATACTATTAAATTTCATGGGAAGAACTTAGCCAATAACTTATCATCATACACAAAATCCAAATAGGTAGCACTAAAGAACCTTGAATGTGTCATGGGATCTCCTTTAACATTGTGCATCTCAAATCTAGGATCCAAAAATCCAACAAAAATGGATATGTAAAATTTTTAATAGAAATTGAATTGTGTTTGATTTTTATATGTATGTCTTCTTTTTTTCCCATTAGGTAAGGAATCAACATTACTTTTCATCTCAACAATCCTTTAAACATTAATGTCAAGGGTAGATAGAGGCACACTAGGATTAAGGACATGAATGAAAGTGACAAGATGAGAAATCGAAAGTGGTGTATAAATTTGTCATGACATAATAAATGAGTGTGGAGTGACAAAGACTTATGTAGGAATATCGATGAGGGAACATGGGAAGTGTAAAACAAAACTAATGAAAGAACTAATGTGGAGACAAAGAGAACTGTAGTAACATCATAATAAGTAAGCATGAGATGAGATCTAGGAAAAAGGAGAGGATAAATTTGGGGAGATTTGGTGGAAGGAGAAATAAACTCCATAAGATAGATAGGAGTAAAACAATAAGGAGGAATACATGAAGAAGAAGCTTGGGATGGAGGGAAAATGGCACATCACTCAAAGGGATTGTTGAGCTTATCCTTTTACCTATTTAACTTTATGTACTTTCTTTCCACATGGCTTATTAATCAACATAGCATATGAAGGAGATCAATCATTGTACTAGGATTAATATTACTAGCCAAATTTGCAAGATCCAAAGAAAGGTTGTGAGCATCAAAGCTATATCTTGATTACCATTTTCTCAACAAGGGCCTCATGGTCAAATGATTCTTCTCCATTATGATAAATTTAGTATCATGCATATTCCCAATCATACCAATTTTAGCTTGATTCACAACCATGGTGGGATTGAACTATGACTTCTTATAGTTAGGAAAAGAGGATGATTTTGGTATTAGAAGGAAATAAGGATCGAACAATGTTTAGATTTGATTAAGAAATTAGACAATGAGAAAGCACTTAAATCTAAAAACTAAATAAGATTCAAGAAAACCTTTAGACTACTTGGGTATCAAAGAATGTTTTTAATGTTTTTAATTAGAGTGTAGAAGATGTTAATATACATTTAATGATGCATTTTTGATGTTCTATAATTTTTTGATGTTCTCAAGGCTATATAATTGAAGTTCATTTATGTTAACAACTATTAGATTAAATATTTTTATCCCCAATTATTTTCAAATGATTTTTATACTTTAATCTTTGTATTCTTATTCTTTCTTTCATCATTTCATTTAAAATTTGAACCATTTAAGGATGTTATATTTATAGATTATAGTTGTCTTAATTCTTTTTTAAATCCAAGTTAATATTGTAAGAAAATATTATTGATGAGTATTAGATGAATTAAATTACAAGTTCTATTTTAGATTTGTATTCTTTTTATCTAGATATATTATTTACCAAAGTCTTATTGTTTTTTTAGGTGTATTGTATATATATAACATGGAAAATGTAGATCATGTTTCACCTGTGCTAGAATCTTTGTTTGCAAATAATAGTAATGAGATAAAAAAAAATTGAGAGATTCATTAGCACAGGGTGCAAACCCGGGGATATATAGTGAACCATGCATGTTAATATTGCATAGTCTAGAAAAACTAAAAGATGAACTTGAGAGGACTAGTGCATATTCCCCAAATAGAGTGACTGCTATTCTTTCTCGCATGCGGGAAGAAGTACATGGTGACGTTTCCCTTAAACAAATACAAGATAGTGTCACCAAAGAAATGATAAAAGCCACTTATTTTCCATTTTATCAAAATGTGCGTAAGGTTAGGGGATACCAGGTCACTAGATGTGTCGATCATGCTTTGGCCTCATTGATCTACCCACGATTTCT
>VDFB02219629.1:0-10160 GCA_007258455.2 Sequoia sempervirens
GGAAAGATTCAAGATCAATTTTGATGGTTCTTCAAAAGGAAATCTTGGACCAACACCTGTACAGGTTGCATAATTAGATATAGCGGTGGATAGTGTATATGGGAATTATCCAAGAAAATTGGACATGCTACAAATAAAAAATATGAAATAGAGGCTTTGGATTTGGGTTTATGGTTATGCAGAGAAAACACATCAGAAAAATAGATATTGAAGGCGACTCATTACTTTGCATACAAGCAATCACAAAGAAAAATACACCAAACTGTAAATTAAAAAAGTTGGGTGATAAAGATATGGAAGTATTTGGAAGAACTGGAGGATTTTTTCATTATCACATATATACCAAGAAGCAAATGGGGTCGTAGATTTCTTGGCCAATTTTAGAGTTAAAAAAGAAATTGAAAAAATTATTGAGTCAAATCCAAGTAAGTGGGAAGGATTGGAAGACCTGTTACCAAAGGACCAAGGAAAATGTTGCACAATCAAAGGTAATAAAACTTTAAAAGAGGAATACAAGAGTAAACCTAATCAATGTAGGTAATATTACACCTCTAATAGTTGAAATCATTACCCCTTAACAACTATGGGAACCTTGCATGACTTGTCAAAACCCCATTTTGGGTTATAGACTTATTGTACCAAAAAGAGAATAAATTTTAGGTTTTTCCCCAAGTAAAGCCTTAAATCATATCATATCCCATCATTTGGATTTTCCATCAACATATAGCCCAAACACTTATAAAAAAATTTCTTGGTATGACTATCCATGAGGTTATACCTTATCATACTTGTGAGGAATATGCAATGCTAGAAAACACAATAAGAGAATAAAGGTGTGGAATGAAATTAATAGGATTTTGTTTAATACTGTGTGACCTAGATTTTGAATGGTACTACTGCAATCCAATAATTAAACTAGAGTCTTGTTTTCTTAGCAAAAAATATTATGGCTTTAGGAGCAAAAGTAAAAGAGTATTCAAAACACAATATCTTCCACTGGTTCGTAGTAGTAGAGTTTATTCAAGAAATTAAAACACTCCTTTTCCCAAATATGGTGCCCCAAAAGCTCCTCTCCTGAGAACTCTAGAAGAAAGGATAGAAACTCTATGTTTAGATCCATGTGGTACTCAATGTCTTTGGGTCGTGGTACCACCTTGTCCAACCCATTGAGTAGATTTGGATCAAATATTTCCTTGGTCATTTATGTAACCACCTCCAACTCAATCTAGATTTAAGATGAAATAAAATTCACATGTCTCTAAATGATTATCCCACAATATCAAAGGAAATAGGATGTAAGGGTACTATACGCATTCATATCTTGTTAATTCTAGGGTGTCACACATGTAATAGGTCTATTCAACATATGATTCAGGACTGAAGTAACATCACACTAAAGATTGGCTTGACATTGTAATTAAAATAAATTAATCTTATGCCAGAAGTTCATCACTCCAATGTGTCAAAATATGGGTTCATTTTTATGTAGCAATCTTTTCTACTCATGTCTTCACCAAGTAGTGTAACATGGCACAGTCCATGCCATCCATTAGGTCTAAAGTTGAAGTTCTTTTTTAGGCAGGGTCAATTGTCTAATTTAATTAAAAATGTAATAAGACCATAGGAACTCATTTCACTCTTGTATTCCTCTTTTTAAAATAAAAATTGAAGTAGGATACAACAACATTAAATCAGGATTAGAGGGCAAAGACATATGTCACTAAGAAGATCTAAAAAATGTGTTAAATAAGACAAGCTTTGAGAAGCATACCTTTGTTGCATTTACAACTCTAACGAAGGAAAATGATCCTATAATATGGAAAATGGAACTCATTCCATGTTGCATGCTATGTAAAATTAAAATTACTAGATCTACCCCCTTTGGTAGAACTTACCTATATATATATATATACATATATACATATGTATATAGACATATATATATATATATATACATACATAAATATATATATATACATATATCTCTAACTATATATATATATATATATATATATATGTGTGTGTGTGTGTGTGTGTGTGTGTGAACATATATATATATATATATATATATATATATAACTATATATATATATATATGTGTGTGTGTGTGTGTGTGTGTGTGTGTGTAGACATATATATATATATATAGACATATATATATAGACATATATATATATATATATATATATATATAGACATATATATATATATATATATATGAACATATATATATATATATATATATATATATATACATACACACACACTCATATATATATATACATACATACATACACACACACATATAAATATATATATACATACATATACATATATTATAATATGTTAAATTTTAATCTATACTAAACCAAAAAAATCATTCTTAAGTAAAAAAAAAAATGGATATCCATTGATAATAGATATCCATTTTTTCTAACATTTTTTTGCCTCAATTATTGCCTCAAGATTGCTTTGGGATTTGGCTTGGGGGTTTCCAACCTAAAAATTCAACTACCCTAATGTGTTGAGGGGTTGCAATGATTTTTTGAAATTCAACCTTCGTGTCAATGAATTTTTTCATCCAATATAAAATATATTTGATTTTGAATTTAATAAATTATTATTATTGATTTTCTACATGCACTATGTGTAAAGTATCGATTGATAGGCTTATTGAGAAACATCTATAAATTTTAAATGGTTACACATTTTTTGAATTCAAAAGATGCATCACACTCTATGCTTCACAAAGCATAGTTTTAAAAAAATTATAAGTTGTTGACCAAGTTAGGGTGGTTGGACAAATAGTTTTTAATATTTTTAAAAATTCTTATTAGAAAATTCATAAATAATTATTTACTTGCAAAAAATTACAAAAAATATGTGTCACACATGGAAATGGGCCCCTCTACAATAACCTCTCTTGGTTTTTGTTATCTCAAAGACATTTTCCCATGGTGATGACTTTTTGGTTGAGAAAAAAGTTGTCAAATGCAAGTAGTGTAAAGTTGCAAAGTGGTACAACTTTCATTCTGCAACTTGTGTGACCAAATGAATTGTTTCAATGTATCTAGATGGGTATTTTTACACTAGGAATGGTCCTCTTTCACACCCAAACACGTTTAATCACTCTGAGCTACGTTCAACTGACTCAATTCGTTAAGAGTCCAAAATGCAAAATGGTTGCAATCTTTGACAGGTTGTTACTTGGATACCATGACACATAGAAACTTCTCATCTAAGGTTGTGTGATTGTGTTGGGACCCTCTACAATAACCTCTCTCAATTTTTTCTATCTCGGAGACATTTTCCCGTGGTGACGACTTTTCAGTTGTGGAAAAAGTTGTCAAATACAAGTAGCACAAAGTTGCAAAGTGTTGCAACTTTCATTCTACAACTAGTGTGACCAAACAAAATATTCCAATGCATCTAGATGAGTACGTTTACACTAGGCATGGTCCTCTTTTTCACCCAAACATGCTAAATCACTTCGAGCTACATTTAACAGGTTGAATCCCTTAAGAGTCCAAAGTGCAAAATGACTATAATATTTTACAAGTTGTTACTCGGATACCGTGACGCTTAAAAACTTCTCATATGAGGCTATGAGATCATGTTGGGCCCCTCTACAATAACCTCTTTTTTTTTTTCTATCTTGGAGGCATTTTCCCTTGGTGATGACTTTTTGGTTGAGGAAAAAGTTGTCAAATGCAAGCAGTGTAAAGTTGCAAAGTGGTGCAACTTTCGTTCTACAACTCATGTGACTAGATGAACTATTCCAATGCATCCGGATGGGTATGTTTACACTAGGCATGGTCCTATTTTTCACCCAAACACATCGAATAACTTTGAGCTATGGTGTACCAGCTCAATCCCTTAAGAGTCCAAACTGCAATTGTTGTCATCAAATAGTGCACCCTTGCGGAGTTGCAAAACTTAGCCTACTAGTGAAACATTGGATCCAAATATTCAATATCCATGAAGTATGGTTCTTCATGCTCTAGAGTTATAAAACATGATGTGGTGGTAGTTATAGGACCATGTTTTCCAATGATTTGTCATGTTATTTCACACAAAAAGTGGAAGGAGGTTTTTTAACTTATTTAAATGACGAATATAGGGGAAATGTGATAGATACACATGGGTGATGCATCCAAAAATCAAGCTTATATTGTTGTTAATACACATCTAATATCTTAAAAATATCATTAAAACTAACTTGTGCATTGATTTGATTTAATAAGAAGTCAAGTGGTGTGACATTAGTAGATGCAAATAAATTTTATTGGTTGGATCAACAACTATCATGGGTTTTGATGTGTTTATACAAGTTCATAGATGTAGATATATATGCTTATGAGGTTTGAAACATCCACTTGTTATATACATACAAATGCAATGATTGCTAAGATTTAGAATCAAAACCATTAGTTGTTGGATGCCAGTCTCAGCCATGAATTAAAAGAAATACATTTTTCTATGATATTTTTTTATGGGAAGGAGCTCTTACAGTTTATTTGAAACCTTTTGGTGTTAAAATCCTTGCCACTAGACAACAGTAGAACTCAAGAAGCATGAAGCGTACACACAAATACATGAAGTATACACATGAATCATGAAGAATACACATGAACAGATGAATTATACATTGGAAGCATGAAGCATAAATGTGAATACATGTAATATACGTGAAGTATACGCGTTAATAAGGGAAGCATAGATGTGAATAAGTGAAGCACAAGTAATGGAAGAATTGCAAAGGATACAAAACATATGTTCCAAAATTCCATTTAGGCATACAACAAACGACCCTAATACATAGCCATTTCCCTCTAGGGGAAGGAAAAAGATCTCATGTTTCCTTTGAAAGTCAACTGGATGGAGTGTCTATTGGTTCTCTTGTCTTTTGAACATGCTCACTAGTCCTCTTCTCTTCACTCCTCTAGAGCTACAACTGATACAATAAAAAGTATAGATGTTAATACATAAAGATTGAATTGTGGAATGACATATAACAAAATAATCACTTACTACATAAAAATAGCCATCATGCACATTTACAACATTACCACATCTACGATTTAGAGTGGCAACCACATGTAGGAACCATCAAGATAGAAATTAAAATACATACAAGTATCATGAATTTTTTTAATAATAGACCATTAAAGAGAAAATATAAGGTCAAATCACTAGGGCTGTTTGATGTGAACATCTAAAAATGAAAAAAAAAATCTGACAGTCATATAAACAAGTTTAGGTAGTCCCTTTATGCATATGAAGGTAGTACAAGAACACATAGTGGACATGTTGCAAATGCAAGAAATGGAGATAAATTTAGTTTGAATTCAAATGATTCTTGTCAATTGGTTTTGCGAAAAACCAAGTGGTATATTTCTCTCTTAAGCACAGTAGTCATTGATACAAGTAGGAAAATCTCTCATAAAGGCCATTCATTTTGCAAAGGGGCATATTAGTAACCACCAGTCATAAATGGGAAAGGAAAGCAGCCAAGTCTTGATAGATCCCATAAAGTATGATAGTCCTAAGAACATCACACAAGGTCAAAAAGGCATTGCATGATAAATGAAAATGAAAATAAAAGAGGACAGTGTTAAAAGGAAGCATTTTGAAAAGCCCTAACATAATCATTTCATGAAGGACAAAGTGCAATTTCAGATCTTCAATAATAATCCTTTATGCCACAAAAGATAACAACATGTTCATAGAGGGAGGCAATCATAGTCTTCATACCCAGATGAAAAGATAAACAGTATAACTGCCATAAGAGTAGCAAATGAAGATGAAAAGAGTAGCAATATGACTATCATAAATGAGCAGAAATTAAAAATGTAAAAGTGCAGCAACCTCATAGATAAAAAAATATAGAAATTTCATGCATCATGAGTGCAACAACTTCTTAGACAAAAGGGCAGAAAAATCATAAATCATGAGGGAAACAATTATGCACTAATGAACAGTCCACCATATCACTATTTAGAGTATTAGATTCATTATGAAGAGCACAAATGGTTACAATACCCCAAAATCAAGAGGACAACCTTTAATCCACCATGAAGGGACAAAGTTCATGTGTCAAAAGGAGTAATTTTTGAAGAAATAGTGAGAAATTTCAAGTGTTGATAGGAGATGCAAGGGATGTAAACAAGAAGAAAACAATCTTTACAAGTCACCAAACAATGAACATTCATAGTGCACCATAAAAGGAACTTTTAAGGTTTTAGAATATGATTTGAGACAAAATTCTTCACCTAGGAGAAAGGGAAAAATATTTTTCAATCAAGTTACCAAGAGATGAAGTCTCTTCAATGCAAAAAAAAATCACTAAAGATAGTCACCTTTTTTCAAAATATGACAGTCCAAAAAGGCATTGAAAGTCCAAGATGCTTGATTGTATATAAGGCACACTTTTGAAGGAAGCTAGTCAAGAATGGTGATAGTGATAACAAAAATCAATAAAAGGTAAAGGTCAATTACAGTTGAAAGAACTTGAAACCCAATGCTAAGAAAACTTTGGGAAGTGATGGCAATCTATGCAATAGTACAATCCCTATTGGTGGTAGTGACCTTGCATGAAAGAGTAAATGGTTGGCCTCAATTGAGACTACAGTATAGTTCTTATAGATCACAAAATGGTGAAATTAATAAGTCCACTAGGATAGTCCAAACTCTTGCAAATGCCAAAGTTCAATGCTCACTAAGATTCAAATTTCATATGTTGACGAAGTAATGTTAACGAGGGCATGCTATCAACATAGTGATAATGCAACAATGAAGTTCACATGAATGAAGTGAGGATCACTATGTTAATAGAATCTTTTAAAGGGATAATGGAACATAGGATGAATTAGGATGTGTCTAGGGTTTTACTATAGCACATGAAGTTGGTTGTTAAGGTGTGCAGTAGTAATGGAGAAGAGAGTTGGTCAATAATGAGTGGAAGGAAATATTTCTTGTAACGACATATGTATAGGATAAAATTTGGATGGAGGTGGTATAGCACATAAGGGATAAAGAGACAAGACCAAGAGGGTATAATGGAACATATGGTGAAATAATAGAGGGTACAATGGGATGGGAGTTGAATGGGATAATGGAACATAGAATGGACAAGTAGAGATTAGTGGGATGCTCCCAGAGGGGATCATAGAACATAGGGTGAACTATTAGAGGTTAATGGGATGGGATTAGGAGGGAATAAAGAAGCATAGGGTGAATTAGGGGAAGATAATGGGACAATACCAAGAGGGGATAATGGAACATATGGTGAAATATGAGAGGGTAATGAGATGGGAATAGAAGGGGTTAATGGAACATAGGATGGACTAGAATGGATAAATGGGATGGGTTAGGATGGGATAAAAAAATATAGCATGAACTATTGGAGGTTAATGGGATGAGATTATGAGGGAATAAAGGAACATAGGGTGAATTAGGGGAAGATAATGGGACAAGACCAAGAGGGGATAATGGAACATATGGTGAAATAAGAGAGGGTAATGGGATGGGAATAGAAGGGGTTAATGGAACATAGGATGGACTAGTATAGATTAATGGGATGGGATAGGATGGGATAAAAAAATATAGGGTGAATTATTAGAGGTTAATGGGATGGGATTAGTAGGGAATAATGGAACATAAGGTGAATTAGGAGGTGTCTAGGGTTTGAATATAGTACATGAATTGGGAACTTGACCCGTGTGTAGTAATAATGGAGAAGAGTTATAGGATGAAACATGGACAAAAATGGTATAACTGTTACCTATTCTTAGCTACAGCTCAAAATAGGTAGAGCTGGATTGCATTTTTAATTGAAAGGTACAAAATTTCTGCTGAAGTATTCATTCTATTCCAGAATCTGATTACTTGTGAATTTCTAGTGTGATTATGCAAATGTTTGTAATAGAAGGAAATCATTAAATTGCATAGTAATGTTGCTTTATTCATATTGTAAAAACCAAAGTACCACACAAGCCATGGGAGTAACTTAATTTGATTCTTCGTAATCAAATAATGAATACAAAATAAGGTTGTAAACTACACAACTGAAGATAATGTAAACATGAAAGAGGGGAATGATTCATCATTGCCTGTAATGGTGAATCATTTTTACTCAAAGTCTTCAAGTTGTTGTGTCTCCAGTGCCTCGAGGTTGATGAAACTCCAAGCTCCATGGTTTCCTGCAAGATTGTTAAAAGATGGAGTTAGAGCAATGATAAATCGCGTCCTACTTCATGCCTACATTACCAACAAAAATGTAATACAAATCCAATCAGGAATTCACCAGATGATTAAGTCATAAGAAAGGAAAATGTTCAGGGAGCACAAAGTTCGATGGATACTTTCAACTTTAATTATTTTTCTAATGTATTCATTTAGTGTGCAGGAACAAGTATAATCAGGTCATTTCAATCAACAAATGTTGTTGTGAGTGGTGAGAAATTTAACTCCCACAAGGGTTGAGCCCAGCTCAAAACAATAATATAAGCAACATTTCAATGTATCATCAATACATAAGAGTCATCAAATATTCAGAATAGTCATCAAGAAAGGATTATTGTAATAAGAGAAATCCATAAAAGCAACCTTTAATTCATTATGATGAAAACAGATTGAGAAAAACATCATCTTGCTCATCTTTCAAAAGAACAATATAAAAGTAAACATGTTGAAGGATCATCAACGTCATTGTTATCTTGTTTCAGCTCTACCTTGCATTCACTTTTGCACTTCAATGTGGTATTGAGCCCCTTTATACTGAAGGGAAAACAAGGCATCAATTCATTTAAAATATTTCTAACAACTTTTGAAGTACATTCATAGTCTATAAGGGACTTAGAGAAACAAGTCTGTATTCAACAGAAAAGGAGCATCATATCAAGAACAATCATGAAATGGGGCAATGCATTTAAGTGCTTTAAGCACAATCACCTTTCATGTCATAATGAAGGCACAAGAGTACAAGGACTATAATGGAGTCTAAGTGCAGCAATAAACTCATGACAATGAGAAGCAATATGACAATGAGCAGCAATAATTCTTAGCAGAAGTAATACCATGAAAAGAGAAGCAACAATAGTGCCATAACATGTTACAGTTTGGTGATTTTAGTTTCAAGCATTTTAGAGTTTCATCATTTTGAAATTTCTCTTTCAGTTTAGAACCTTTCATGGTGGCTAAGTTTGCATTAAGCATCAATGAAAAGTTATCAAGGAATACACGATCTCAATAGTGGAGAATACATCTGCATATTATAATCATTGTTGTTTTCATATTCTAGTACTAAGGAAGTCCATTGCAAGAGCATATTGGACATAGAAATGTTTTCATTGAGATAAAAAGCTTGAGTTTCATCATTTCTCATGGCTTCAAATTTTAAGGAATACACAACAACAATGGAAAATACAATGGTTTTTAAGAAAACCCAAATCAAGCACAATAGACCCATGGCTTGGAGGGAGCTTTAGCTCACAAAAAAATACCATATATGAGTTGTGGCCCATTTGAATTACCATCAAATCTCAAACTGAAGCAAGAAGTAAGGAGTATTTAAACACAGTGATTTCATTCAAAAACCCAGATTGAGCATGTAAGGCCCGCGAGCTAGAGGGAGCATTTTACAATACCCATATGGGGTTTTAGTGAGAAAAATACAAACTTTTGGTTATTACAATTTACCCATAAGTGGGTCTTATCAGAAATACAAAAAAAATGTATAGATATTGTTGTGGGTTGGACCCAAGAAACGGTGAAAGGTAATACTTTCATAGTTTTACAATACCCAGATCAAGAAAAGCATGGTCGCGACCTGTACTAAATGAAGACAAAGACAAAAGATACATTCAATGGCTACAGCCTGGAGATATTCTTCTATTCATAAAATATTTATCAACTCATTTTCTACAGGAAAAGCTTCCAAAAGCTTGCATTTTGAGAGAAACTAGGGCATAAATGAAACTCGCCATTATTTTCCTTTTGGAGAACCATAAGCCCACGAGTTTGAGCCTTTTTGAGCTTCAAAATGCATAAGTTGAGCTCACACAACAGCCAAGAATGAAATGGAGGTAAAACACAATATTACGAAGGGGTTAAAAAGCCAGAAGGAAGAATGTATGGCCATGGCCTTAGAGGCCTTTCTG